>JADRCD010223653.1:2273-22013 GCA_019843815.1 Montemys delectorum
AAAAAAATCAATGCTGCAAGTAACTGTAGAAGGGATAGTGTGTACAAGTGAACAAGTATCAAGTCCCTTTGTCATGTGTTCTCTGCATAGGCCATAGTAGTAGGAATCTGCAGTCTGCAGTTTACCAGACCACAGGAACTAACTTCTCAGTTCTCTCTCTCTCTCTCTCTCTCTCTCTCTCTCTCTCTCTCTCTCTCACACACACACACACACACACACACACACAAACACACATAGAACATTAGTAGCAAAGCTCATAATTTCAACAAACTTCTTGTTGTATGCTATTTAATCTGTCCTTAGTGCTGCAATTCAATTTAATTCTTTGAAACAAAATTCAATATAGAATTAAGTATAGAAAATAATATATGGTATCTTTATTTAAGGTGGACTTTAGTAGCAGAGTTCAGTGATGCTTAAATAAATTTAAAATATAAATATACTGCTCAAATTCCCATTTTGATGTCTTTGATTCACCAGGCAAAGTGTACAAGTACTGGAGGAGAACCCCGGATCTGTCATAGATGTTATTTATCAAAGATTTAACTTTACCAAGGAGATATTCCTGGTGGGACTCACAGAATGCAGTTATTTTTATATTTATATTAACTGAAGTTTTCATTGGGCCTATGCTTATAGAAATGTATGAAGTCAAATGCAGTGTTTTCACTCATGGATAAATTGGTGGCTATTAACTCATGAAAAATAACAGTTTATTTTTTTAAAAAATCCTGTCTTTGTGGTGAGCTCATGTAAGTGTGTGTCTTGTACTTTGAGATGGCTTGTTCATTACTGTTAACTATTCTCTGCGTTCTGTACTATGGAACAATAGAACCTGCTGTTTTGTACAACTACACCTCTGTTCCCACTGAGTACCCTCTACCAACTACTTTTGTTCTTAATTTTCCCAGGATATGGAAATTGCTAGTTTACTCTAGGTTCTATGAGACCGACAATCCTCTGCTTCTGTATATGAACAAGGGCCTGCAGTGTCATCTTAAAATGAAAAAAAAACTTAAAGCGAACTTAAAGAGAAGAAAAATCATCGAGGCACATCTATGTTGTCACAAATGACCTGATTCTGGAACTTCATAGGGTCTAGTTGTATTTTACCATGAATTTGTATCAATTTTTATTATCATTACTCTATTACTTGAATATTCATACAGTACCCATAACATCTTCTCATTTTCAAAAGTCACAAAACTTTGAAATATACTTTCTTGTACTTTATACTCAAGTCCTTTACATGTACCATTTTCTTCTCCATTGCCATTGGATACACTTAAAAAGACTAGGACACACTACTTAGTGGAAGAAAGTAAAGTTAATATTTTTTAGTCAAACAAACAAAAAAAAAAACTGCCTCTTTAAGGCTCGTCCCTAATTGTAAAACAGTTTTCTTCTTGCTACAGTATTAGGTGTCATATTAATCTTTCTTTCTGACCTCATTCTGGCAAATTGTCTTGGAGAGAGAAATAAATAATGTTCCTGTAAATTGATTTATATGAACTCTAGAAATATAACACTAGCAAAAAAGATGCAGAGCTGGTCAGTGGATCAAAGGTGTCTCTACCTCATCATTTGTCTCAGACCGAGTTCCAAGCAATTACTGAAATGCCCACTTTCCTAATGCCATGCCCTCAATCAAATATCCTGAACTTTGACTTCTAGTGATTGGGTCTCAAATATAATGGAATGGTTTCCTCCACTGGCCAGGAAATGACCTCGTCTAGGAATCAGAGCTTACCTTGAGGGTCAGGTTAGAGAAACCAAGATGAACACTTGGAGCAAAAAGGCCACAGCTTTAAATTTTCCAGTTTTTCCATGAATTCAGCAAAATTACTATATTTCAGAGCATAACAGTCATTTGTCCTTCCCTCTCACTCAGAACTGAATGATTTTACAGAGATGATTTCGTTTAAGTCTTAAACTCACTCACTTTTGATTGCTATCAGATTTAAGATTTATTTAACATGGCTAATATCCAAGAGAGTATGACTGTACATAACCTATTTGCTAACTAATTTTCTTCTCTGTGGAAAGTGAGAGAATTTATTTTGATAGTGTATAACCTTTCTTACATGTTTTATATACCTAACAGTATGTAGTAAATGTTTGCATTATCTTAAGGTTAAAGTGCTAATGCCACAATAGCTAAAGTGAAGACAATTTTACTAGTGGCTTCTGAGATCACTATGTCATGAGACTGGAGCTACTAAGTGGAATTAGTGTCTTTTTGAAAAGAGGCACTGAAAAGACTATCTCTCTTTACTGGCAGAGGATCTTCACAAGATTCAGTTGTTGGGAAAATAGGAAAATGTTCTTTCTGACAAATGGATTCTTCTACTCTCCAATTTCTAAAACTATAAAATACATATTTAGTTTTCTTTTCTTTTGTATTTAATGACAACAGCACAAGCAGATTTTCAAACCGCTATTACATCATCATTGAAAACAAACAAATAGAGCATATTTTTATGAATGCAAAACCACTCAGTAAGGATTAAGATATCCATTGTTAAAAGGTGTTTAATAGCAGAGGACATAGTTGAGCAAGTGGCCTTGTGGTATGGTGGAGTTTCATTTGATTACATGCTCAGGAGTGGTATGCTGAGTCTTGAGGTAGATCAGCTCCCAATTTCCTGAGAAACTTCCGAATTTATTCCCAACGTGATTGTACAAGTTTGTACTCTCAAGAATAATGGAGGAGTGATCCCTGTGATTCAAACCCTTGTCAGTATATGCTGTCACTTGAGTTCTTGATCTTAGCCATTCTGATGGGCATAAAATGGAATTTCAGAGTTGTTTTGGTTTGCATTTCCCTGATTACTAAGGATGTTAAACATTTCTTTAAGTGCTTCTCAGCCACTAGAAATTGCTCTATCAAGAATTCTTTGCTTAGACCTGCACCTCATTTTTTAACTGGTTGTTTGGTTTGTTGATGTAGAGTTTCTTGAGTTCTTTCTTTGTTTTGAATGTCAGCACTCTGTCAGATTTGAAGTGTTGAAAACCTTTTTCCATTCTGTTGGTTGATGTGTTGCTCTTTTGGTGGTGTCCTTGGCCTTCGTAAAGCTTTTCAGTTTCCTGAGCTCCCTTTTATTAACTATTTATCTTAGTGTTTGAGCTGTTAGGGCTCTGCTAAAAAAGTTGTCTCTTGCGGCAACGCATTCAAGGTTATTGCCCACTTTTCTTTTTTATCATATTTAGTGTATATATTTTCTAAATTTTTATTAATCCTTTTATTTGTTTACATTCCAAATGTTAACCCACTTCCTGTTCTCCCCTGCATGAACACCTCACCTCATTCATCCCCATCCTATTTGCCTCTAAGAGGAGGCTCACTCCCACATACCCATCCACTCCTGCCTCATCCCTCCAGTTTTGTGTTGAAGTCGTTGATCCACTTGGATTTGAATGTTGTTCAAGGTGATAAATATGAATCTAATTGCATTCTTTACATGCAGAATCCAGTTAGACTAGCACCATTTACTGAAGTGTTCACAGGTTTGGGGATTTACTTCTGGTTCTTTGATTTTATTCTATTGATGAATATCTGTGTTTTTATGGCAGTGAATGTGGTTTTTATTACCATTGCTCTGTAGTATAAGTTGAATTCAGGGATGGTGATACCTCCAAAAGTTCTTCATAGAAGCTTTATTTGTAATACCCCCAAACTAGAAATAACCTAGATATCCCTCAACCAAAGAATGGATATTAGTCACAAAGTACGTTATAATTATGTTAAGTAACAATGAGGGTGCAAGGGCTTGAATCTTATTGAAAAGGGGAATAGAATGAATATCAGAGGTGGGTGGAGGAAAGGACTGGGTTGGGCACAGCGTCAGGTTGGGAACAGGAATGATGAAGTGCAGAGAGAGCAAAGGAAAAGAAGATTCAAAAGGACAACTGCACTAGGGGCTTCATCTTTGGGATAAGCTAAAAACTAGGACAATGGAAACTCCCAGTAACACTAGCTAAAACACCTAGCAATAGGGGATATGGAGCCTCAACCAGGCATCTTTTATATAACCCTGAAAAACTTCCAGTGAAAGGATTGGAAAACATCCCAGTAACCTAGAACAAAACCCTGGACCCATAATTTCTCTGTAGAATTTGAGGTAAAACCAACCAATGACTGTCCCATCTTGAGACCCATACCATAAGAGGGAGCTACCATCTGTCACTATTCATGATATTCTGCTAGACTTACAAACAGGAACCTACCATAACTGTAGTCAGGGAGGCTTTACCCAACAATTGATGGAAATTGATGCAGAAAAACAGTCAAACATTAAGTGCTGGTTAGGAAATCCTGTGGAAGATGGGAAGGAAAGATTGAAGGAGCCAGAGGCATCAAAGATACCACAAGAAAACCTTCAGAATCTCCTAGTCAGGGCACATAAAGGCTCATAGAGACAGAACTGCCAAACATAGAGCATACATAGGACAGACCTAGACCCTCTGCATCATACTACTGCTGTGTAGCTGGGTCTTCATGTACGACTCCTACAATAGTAGCAGGGGCTATATGACTACATTGCCAGAATTTGGATCCCTTTTCCCTAACTGGGATGCCTTGTCTAGCCTCAATAGAAGAAGATACGTCTATTCTTACTGCAATTTGATATCCCAAGGTTAGTTTATCTATGGGATATCTCCTCTTTTCTGAGGAGAAGGGAAGGAGGGGTAGATGGGGGAAAGTGGCATTTAGAGGGAAAGACTGGGAAGAGAAGAGAGAGGGGAAGCTTCGATCAGGATGTACAGTATGTATATAACTTAATCAATTTAAAAATGGGGTTTCAGTAGTAAGTCAACTGGGAATAGAATGAGCTATGCAAATTAATATTTCTCAACCTTCATAACACTGCATCTCTTTAATACAGTTTCTCACATTGTGACCACTGACCATAAAATTATTTTTGTTGCTATTTCCTAACTATAATTTTGCTACCTTTATAAAATGATAAGACTTAAAAAGTTCATTTTTCTCAAACCAATGTGGTATGATCAAAGTGACAGAGCTATCCAGTAAATAAAGTTCAGTCCCACAATGGCTAATAGTTCACCAGTAAATTAAATGGAAAAACCTCATGTTAATCAAAAGTGAAACGGAAATCAATGAAACATCAAAGTACAAATATTAAAGGTGTAGTAAAGTATACTATACTGTGTAGAGAAGCAACTTGTGAGAACACAGGGTAAAAAAATAGAGGCAGGAAATCTTTCTTCCAAACACTGTGCCAAAATGAAAGCAGCTCCTCATGAAAGTTAAAGAGAAGAAATCTATTGGCAGATACCTCTGTAGCAGACTTATTCAATGATTTCCTGGTGCAGTTGTCATTAGCAAATGCAAATATTAGGGGACAGATCACACTGGAATTGAAATGAAGTGATCAATATATCTTAATCTAAATATGAGACATAACTGAATAATGAAATATGTTTTCTTTTATTTTTTATTTGAAATCAAAATTGAACTTTGCATAAATTATTGTTTCTAGCAGCATAACAAGATGATTTTCATGCCTGGATGATGTTTCCTTCCATTACTGAACCACTCAAAGAGCATTTGCTTAGTACCATAGACAGTTATAAATTTGTATTATATGTCTTATCCTCAAAGTTAAGAAAATGATTAGGTAAAATTAACATACTCATAGTAATACTTATAGAAATTAAGCTGAGATTTAGGAGGTTATAATAATATTAACCTATGTTGGAATGATGTGATTGGAAAAAAATGCTTTTGATCAAAAAAATTATACATTGTCTGATAATATAGAATTAACTATTTTTTTTCGTTTTTTAATTGGACATTTTGTTTATTTACTTTTCAAATGTTATCCCTTTTCATCTCTTCCCCCACCCCATCCTCCCTACTCCTCTCCAGGAAACCCCTATCCAATCCCCACTCCTCCTGCTTCTATGAGGGTGTTTCCACACCTGCCCACCCAATCCTGCCTCCCCGCCCTGGCATTACCCTACACTGGGGCATCAAGTTTTCACAGGACCAAGTGCTTCTCCTCCAATTGAAGCCCGACAAGGCCATCGTCTGTCTGCTCCACATGAGGTTGGAGTCATGGGGCCCTCCATGTGTACTCTATTCAATTTATATTTGTAAAATCGCATTATAACACGTGTCTGTGAATCTCTAGCATCAGTTCCGTAATTGATTCATGGTTATGTCAATGAAGACAGCAGAAGTCAATCGCTAGACAAAAGAAAATGGGCGGGACTTCCAGGTTCCAGAAGGAAGTGAAGGGGCTGAGAGCGAGGAGGCAAAGCAGGAAATGGAACAGAGGAAGCAGCAGACATGTAGGTCTTAGGGGAACCTATAGTTTGTAGCCTCCACTGTGGGCAGAGGCCAAGGGAGATAGGGCAGAATATTCTTCACCCAGCCATTGAGTTTTCTGGCTAGTTTTGAAGCATTAAGGCTTTCTGGTGTTTTCCATCCACACGACTAAGGTGGGCAGGAGAAAGGGCACAGCTTGGATGGTCATTGGCAGTTTGATGGATCTTGCTGCAAGAGGTTGAGGGAGCTCGGAATGAGCTCTCAAGAAAGGGTAAGTCTGTTATTAAAACAACACGCAACTTTGTTATGTTTTCCTAGGATGGGCTTATTGTGGTTGGAGATTTACCAGAATACCTACCTATGTTTTGAAATGAGTAAATCACCATACCAGCATTTGCTATACTTTGTGGGCTTTTCTTTCTTCCAAATGTCTCCATCTTTTCTACCCTTTCAAACCCCTTACACTATATTGGAAATCAAAAATGGAAAGGAAAGGAGGTGATATTATTTTGTTAGACTACTTTCTGCTGATTAGGGGCTTTTGAGTTCTTTGGAGTAAGTTTGAATTTCTTTGTCAGGATATCTAATTTATTCTTGTGGTTTCTTCTTTATGCAGGACTACTGAACAAATTATGACCAACCACAAACAACTAACCAAAACCCCACAGCCCATCAACAATAACCCCAATTCTCAGGGTCCTAAGCTTTTATATGCCTTCTCAAAATTCTCCAGAATTCTAAATGTTACTCAATTGCGGAGCTAGCAGAATTTTGCTCATACTAGAACATAAGGCAAACCACAGTCAGCTGCTGTGGACAATGTGTAGCAGCCCCATGTTCCACACTAAAAAAATACTCACATTCTTCTAATATTTCTGTGTTTTTAAAGCCAAAATAACAAAGTTTTTACTATACTCAAATGTGTGTGTTACCCTATTGTTATGGTGACAATATGACTAAATTTAACACCTATCCACGAGAGAGAATAAAAATAATCTGTGAATAAATTTTTAGTTTTGTACAAGGGATGAAGACGTATGCTTGTGTGTGCATACATGTTGTGTGCGTGCAGGTGTGTGTGTGTGTGTGTGTGTGTGTGTATGTGTATATGAGCATGTGTTAATTTCTATGGAGAACTAAGGTTCTAACAAACCATCCAAATTTTATAAATTTATGACAAAGGCTAGAAGTAGTCGTCCAAATCAATAAAACCTTGAATATTGTTTGATCAAAAATATGTCAGAAAAGTTTTAGTGAAGACTATATATACAGAAATGTGAAATATTATATGTGAGAGTTGCAGATTAGGCATGATATAAAACAAGCCATGGACATAAGGTTTCAATGCCCTAACTTTCAAGCCATTCAATAAAGTATGCCCATGATTGATCTGTATGTACTTGTGCATTTCCTGTCACTTAGTGCATCCTAACCTTCTCTTCATACAGACTTTCTAGATAGTCATGTCTATCATTAGATTCTTCACATTTGAAAATCCCACAGATGGTATATTACTAATTTTTCTTGTAACAGAATAAATGATCATGGATCTTATACAAGTCCTTTACGTCATGGTTTTATTCATTTTTACAATGACAGGATATGTGATTCTGCTGTTTGCATGAAGTTCTGCATGTGCAAATCTTGCTCAATGAATTCTTAATAAGCTAGAAAAATGCAAATAACACCATCAAACACCGAGAATGAATGTTTTGCCTTAACAAGTAACACAAAACTTATCTGTCTGCCAGCTTAAAACCTGTGGACTTGATTGGCCAATGTCTATTCTGTACTGACTCTCTTTAAAACAAAAAGTTAAGAAACAAATCTAACTCCTAAGAGATATTAAAAAATGTCCAGTCTATGTTAGAAAATTTCCTTTCTTTTTTCCACCTTAAGGAATGCTCAAAATCCAGAATAATTGTCTCATATTACCCTCTAGTGAATAAAACTTTCTTTTCATTATTATGTATTATTTTAATACTTATTCCTAGGTTAGGTAAAAATACACGTTAGCTGTAGCTTGAGTTTTACATACCGTAAAACACCCATGTTTCTCCATATCTTATGTTCACAATCATCTAGGAACTGACAAACAATAGATTCACAGGTGTATTATTTACATAGGTTTTATGGAGCTTTTTAAGTTATATTCTCATCTAACCTAAGTTGCTGAACTTTGAGCTTTTGCCCTCCTACCTCTACTTCAGGCTTGAGCCACTA
This sequence comes from Montemys delectorum, assembly GCA_019843815.1. Lineage (NCBI taxonomy): Eukaryota > Metazoa > Chordata > Mammalia > Rodentia > Muridae > Montemys > Montemys delectorum. The sequence goes on from JADRCD010223653.1 coordinate 10,792, forward strand.
TCTCACACCACTTTTATGAGGTTCTTGGAGTACAATCCAGGTTTCCGGTATTCTATAAAATGTACTCTTCCAACTGGGACATATTTCAAGCCCCATTCATGAGAATGTTAAAATTCCATTTCCTCACATTAAACACTGTTATACTTTCCCTATTATAATGTATCATCACATATCTGAATTTATTAAGTGTAAATATATTATTTACTTAAAAGCATGGCATATTTCTTATATTAGACATGTGTTCAGAATTCTATGCTTCCCATAGACCAAATCAACTGCACATTGTCTATGTACACTTCTCAAGAAAGTCTTTGCAACATGAAAATTCTTACAATGGAGTTCCCGAATTGCTTTGGTGCCAGAATTTACAAATCTCGAGACAAAAGTAAAATAGAATAATCAAACAAAGTGCATTGAACACCTAATCAAGAACTAAGAAGGGGGAGGAGCAGAAAAAACAGTTTGGGAAAGATCATAACCAGAATGCATTTATACATGTGAAAAATTACCAAAGAAAAATTTAACCAGTGATAATTCAAGATGCTTATACTTACGAATAAACTTGGGGATCAAACCTGTCCTTTTTGTTCAGTTTTTTAACTGGGTGATATTCCATCTCCTGAAGAGGAAAAGCAGCTTCTCTGTGGCACAAAGTGTATGTTTTTGAAGCTGAGAATATTCAGGTCCACATTGGCACATCTACATCTCTGTCACAGCCATATCCCCTAATAAATCCCTGACTATTTCATTAACAAGTTCCTTTGCACACAAGCATGTATGGCAATTTATCCCATGGAAGTATTGTTTTTAAACAGATTTTCCCAGATGATCTCTGGGAAAAAAAGCATCAAAATTTGTTATTAAAGAATGAAAATATTAACACTTTCTAGAACTTATGAAATGGTTAGGCAATGACATATTGTCACAGCATGAGATCAAAATTTTGTGGTCTTCAAAAATGAGTCCACCCTAAGAAAAAGAAGAAAAGTAGTATAAAATTTACTAAATACCCCCATAAGTCAAGAATACATTTATATCCCACCAGAAAATAAATAACAAAGACATACAGTCCAGAACAACAAAGTGTATCACACCTCTTAATGGATATGGAGATTGGAGGCAGAGATCTGGTAGCACAGTAGCTTCACAGTAGTTCTCCTAGGGGGGAAAATGTTTTCTGAGATTTGCTATCACTATAATTTTATTGATCGTTCCAATCAAAGCACTCTTTCCTTGGAAAAAATCACTGTGTGTGTGTGTGTGTGTGTGTGTTTGTGTGTGTGTGTGTGTGTGTGTGTGTGTGAATGTGTGTGTATGTGTGTAAACATGTAGTTAAACAAGAAATTCTAAATAATAAAAATATACTTTTCACAAATCTACTTTAAGTGGTAACTGTTCAAAAGAAGGTATAATATGAATTTTCCTATAAATTAGGGTTGATTGTAGATCTGCACACTGAAAGAAATGGACACTGGTCAGAGTGGCATAAGTCTATAAGTCAAGTAGTTGGAAGGAATATTAAGACAATATTACAACTTAAAAGATAGACTTGGCTTTGTGTAACACACTCCTGACTCAAAACATCAACCAAATAATTATCTAATCAACTAATCAATCAAAAGATAAGGCACAAGAAACAGATTATGCACTTGCTCACACACTTGTGAGTTCCACAAAAATACTAAACTGAAAGCTGTTCCATATATGAATAGGACCTGGTGCCGACCTACGTAAACCGTATGCTTACTGCCTCAGTCTTTGTAAGTTCATATGAATTTCGACCAGTTGATTTAAATGGCTTTGTTCTTCTGATGTCTTCTATCCCCTCTGGTTCTTACGCACTGTCTACCTTCTCTTCCACAGGTTGAAACTGACACTTTTCTAAAGAATAAATTATCTCTTCACAGGAGAAAGAGTTACTCTAGAACTTAGAGAGAAAGAAAAGAAGATCAGGTGATATTCATAGGGCTAAAATATCGAGAATGAAGTCTAAAAATGCATAATAATTCCAGACACATTTTTTGCTGAAGGATGAGACAGTGCAAAGCACCATGTAGAGGCAAGCAAACTAGTGAGGACCAGAGGAAAAGCAGCCAAGAGGTTTATAAATGCTTTTATCAGGTCCGTATCCTTCAGTCAGTTCTTCAAAAGTGCCAGGCACTATCAGTCTTGCAGTCCTTTAGGAAAGTACCTGTTGTCTTTAGCATAGTCCCACCCAGGCATGAATCTTTTTAAGCTTTGTCTACACTTCTCCCTAAACCTCACCAATTTCTCTTCACTCCTATAATTCATCTAATTTAGGAATAGTACATTTTAAAGCTGTGAACACTTTTATAAATAAAAATAAATTTCAGGCAATTTCTAGTTGCTCTATTTTTGAATATTCAGCAACATAACTTTGATGTTCTCTCCCATACTGAATTTCTATGAGGTCCAGCTGAAGCAATAACCTCTCAAGGGTCACAGCTGCCTATAATTAGTGTCTGAAATTGGAAGGTGTCCTGGTCACCTCAGATTTTATATACAGCATTGTTCATTCTAGGTCATTTTTGATCATTCACTAAATGTTTAAAGAGGACCTTTTATAGTATATGAAATAGACTCCAGGAAAAGTGAAGACATATGTAACAAAAGAATGTACTTGGAATTTGTCTACAGCTCTCATCCTGATCATGTAAATTGGCCCCACTTACCTGAGTGCAACTCATGTTTCACTATCAGTTACTATGCTGTTAAGAGTCAAGGTGACAAAATAGCACCAGGAAGGTGGGCATGTACTAGTTTGAAAATTCTACAATATCTTTGCCCACACCAGAACTGAGATAGCTTAACAATAATATTAAAAGATTTTCTGAGGATGTTAAGTTTGAGAAATGTAAGTTTCATAGTACTATTTCCTCCATTTTCTTATCCCCTAAAGAAAATCTATGGCAGAGTGAATACAAGGTAAAGGCAAAAGGCATTGAATTATGGATATGAGTAACAAGAGAGAAAATAAAACTAAAAGAGCTTACATTAATAAACACTGCCTTTTCTAAATGCCTCCAGTGGCATTGCTTAAGTTTCTCCTGAACATAACCTATAGCATCAAAGTTTTCAGAATACTGAGAAGTTGAAAAGTCAAATAGTGATTCTCAACCTTAGGCCAGGACCACCTTGGGAGTGCTGGTGGTGAAATGACCCTTTCACAAAGGGTCATATATTGGTTGTTTTCATTACAGTTAATAACGCTAGCAAAATTACACTTACTAAGTAACAATAAACACAATTTATAGTTAGTGGTCACCACAATGTGAGGAAAAATATTAAATGATAAAAGAATTAGGGAAATTGAGAACCACTAGACTAGAAAGATGTGGTTTCAACAGAAAAGTATTAAATCATATCTAAGATAAGTTAGTAATTCTTCAATTCATACCTAACAACTATCTCTTATCTTGGAACAAAATGCTAACATGATTTTACTAGAAATTTAAAAATAAGTAAATACCAGAATTTTACAAATAGTTTAGTTATTAGCCTTAGGTATTTCATCTTGATATAATTTTATTTTAAGTGAAATGAAGGTAGAGACAACAGAGCCAACTTAAATAAAGGGTAAGATTTTAAAACTTAGAAAATGTTAGCACTTTAGGATAGAAGACAGCTAAATAAGCACAACAACAAAAGGAACATGAGAAGTGTTGGGCAGACAAAACTTCTGATTGAAAATTTCATAAAATTATCAAAATTCATAGAATTGATTTGTAAATGTATCTTTTATTTTATCAGAAGAGGAGCTGCTTGACCTCTCCTTTCTCTTTTAAGCCCTTACTCCTGCTTCTCTCTCTTGCCTCTTGTCCCTTTGTTCCCCCTTTCTCCCCATTCTCTCTCTCTCTCTCTCTCTCTCTCTCTCTCTCTCTCTCTCTCTCTCTCTCTCTCTCTCTTTGTTTTCTACAATAGAACACTTTAAAACTATGGACTGCCTCCTTTCATCTAGATTTGCCATGCTGGAACAATGGCTTAGGCCTTCAGGGGAGAGAGCCTTGTATAATCTCCTGCAGGAAAACCTCCCAGCATTCCAGCCAAGGCCTCCAGCCCCTGAGCTAGCCAGACTCTTTCCCCTCTGCTGTAAACTGCTAGAGCTAGCCTTAGGCCCTGGACCAGAGTCTGCCCAAGGGTTTCTTCTCAGCTCTTCTGCAGTGTCTAGCGACCTACAATGCCCAAGAACTAGAACCTGTTGTCCTTGGTCTCTGTGATGCCCACCCCCTCCGACTGTGGTTTGTGGCTTCCCACAGCTAGACGCCCACCCAGCAACATGGAGAGCATGCAGGCATTCTTCCATGTCCACATACCAGTGCCCCTGAGCTCTGTCAGAACTTGGGTCTCCCTCTCACCCCTTTATTTCCCCACTGCCCAGAGCCCTACACTGACCAACACTGAATTGTATGAACTGATGAATAAATTCAACTCCACTGCACTGCACTGTCTACCACCTGACTCAATTCCCAACTCATTGATAAACTGAACTCATTCTCTCTCTCTCTCTCTCTCTCTCTCTCTCTCTCTCTCTCTCTCTCTCTCTCTTTCTGATATCCATACTTCCGGCTCATTCTGTTAATTCTTTCTCTGATATTTCACTGTAACTGCCCCTAAATTAGATATCATTATTTGGTATTAGAGGTATATATACCAAAGGATTCCAGTCAGATGGCTTAGAAGACCTTTCGATATGATCAGAGAAGTCATGCTGCTGGATTAAAAATCCACTATACTGATTAAGTTTGTAAGCAATCAAAATTTTAAGTATATATATATATATATATATATATATATATATATATATATATATATATATGTAGTCTACACTCTATTACTTGGGCCACAGCTCAACCTGACTTCCAGGAGGCCTGCTGCCACCCTGGACAATCAGGTGAGATACTCACACTACAATCTCCTGCCTGCTGTGCTCCCAAGAGCACAGTAGCCATGAAGTACAGCCCATTCCTTCTACACTCTGTCTTCTAATCCACAACTCTACCTGAATTCCTGGATCTGCATTCCAGTCCCAAGGACACAGCTCAGCCTGTCTACCTGGAGGCCTTTTGTTACCTGGGGAAACTGGGACAACCAGTTCTGTCTACTTCCAAGGAGGCCTGCTGCTACCCAAGTTAACAAGAGACCTACTGCCATTAGGGACTACCAACTATACCTACAGTCACAAAGGCCAGCTTCCATCAGGCCACCCAACACCAGAGACAACCAGAAGGCAAAAGGCCAGCACAATAAAAGAAATCAAAAAGCAGGACAATATGGCACAATTGAAAGCCAACTCTCCCAATACAGCAAGCCCTGGGTATCTTGACACACGTAAAAGAGCAAGACAATGACTTTAAATCTCATCTTATGAAGATTATAGAAGCAATTAAAGAGGACACAAATTTAATCCCTTAAAAATACAAGAAAATACAATCAAACAGGTCAAGGAATTGAATAAAACTGTTCAAGACTTGAAAATGAGAATAGAAGCAACTGAGACACTCCTGGAGATAGAAAAACCAAGAAAAGAGGACAGAAACTTAAGATGGAAGCATCACCAACAGAATACAAGAGAAAGAAGAGAGACTCAAGCATAGAAGATACAGTAGAATTGGTCATAGAAAATAACAAATCTAAAATTTTTCTTACACAAAACATACAAGAAATTAGGGACATGAAAAGACCACACTAAAGAATAATAGGAATGAAAGAAGAATCACAGATTAAAGATCCAGAAATTATCTTCAACAAAGTACTGGCTGGTTTTGTGTGTCAATTTGACACAGTTGGAGTTATCACAGAGAAAGGAGCCTCCCTTGAGGAAAGGCCTCCATGAGATCCAGTTGTAAGGCATTTTTTCAATTACTGATCAAGGGGGTAGGGCCCCTTATACATGGTACTATCCTTGGGCTTGTAGTCTTGGGTTCTGTAAGAAAGCAAGCTGAGCAAGCCAGGGGAAACAAGCCATTAAACATCCTGCTCCATGGCCTTTTCATCAGCTCCTGATTCCTGATTGCTTATGTTCCAGTCCTGACTTCTTTTGGTGATGAACAGCAATGGAGAAATGCAAGCTAAATAATCATTTCCTCCCTAACTTGATTTTTGGTCATGATGTTTGTACAGGAATAGAAACCCTGACTAAGACAAACAACATCATAGAAGAAAAAACTCCCTAACCTAAAGAAAATATGCGTATAAACATACAAGAACCTTATAGAATACCAAATAGATTGGACTAAAAATAAAAATCATGGACCACATGACAATCAAAACACTAAATGTACAGAACACAGAAAGGATATTGAAAGCTTCAAGGGAAATAGGCCTACTACCATATAAAGGCAGAACTATCAGAATTAAACATGACTTCTCAACAGAAAATTTAAAAGTTAGAAAGGCCTGCACAGATGTCTTACCAACCCTAAGAGACCACAAATGTTAGCCCAGACTACTATACACAATAAAACTTTAAGTCACCGTAGATGGAGAACTGAAGATATCCCATGACAAAAGTCAATTGGAAGGAAATCCTTCCACTAATACAGACCTACAAAGGATACTAGAAGGAAAATTCTACAACAAGGTACCTACATTCAAGAAAACACAAGAAATAATTTAACAGCAAAATCAAAAGAAGACATACACATATATACACAGTGAGAGAGACAATTTATCAATAAAAAGACATAGGGTAACAGGGAATTAGAAAACAGGATTCATCATTCTGCTGCATACTAGAAACACACTACAGCAACAAAGATAAACATTACTTCAGTGTAGAAGGCTGGAAAAAGGTTTTCCTTTTACAAATGGACCAAAGAAACAAGCTGGAACTGCCACTAGAATATCTAACTCAATAGACATCATTAGAAAAAGAAATAGATCCAAATTTGGGACCCCAAGAATGGAAAAAACTATTGAAGTTATGAAATATGTTTTGCAAAACATTTAAGAGTGGTTCCTGTGGATTGTACTTTAAGATTGGAATACACAATGTAAAATCCACAAACCAAAAGAAACTCAAGAAGAAGGAAGATCAAAGTGTGGATACTTCATTCCTTCTTAAAAGGGGGAACAAAATATCCATGGAAAGAGTTGCAAAGACAAACTATGCAGCAGAGACTGAAGGAAGGACAATCCAGAGACTGCTCCATCTGGGAATCCTTCCCATATTCAGTCATCAAATCCAGACTCTATTGTAGATGCAGGCAAGATCTGGCTGACAGGAGCTGATATAGCTGTCTCCTGAGAGGCTCTGACAGTACCCCACTAATACAGAAGTAGAGGCTCACAGCCATCCATTGGACTGAGCATAGGGTCCCCAATGAAGGAGCTAGAGAAAGATCCCAAGGAGCTGAAGGGTTTTCAGCACCTTAGGATGAACAACAATATGAACTAACTAGTACCCTCAGAGTTCCCAGGGACTAAACCACCAACCAAAGAGTACACATGGTGGGACTAAATGCTCCAGCCCATATGTAGCAGAGGATGGCCAAGTTGGTCATCAATGGGAGGAGAGGCCCTTGGCCCTGTGAAGGTTCTATGCTCCAGTGCAGGGGAATGCCAGAGCCAGGAAGATTGAGAGGGTGGGTTGGTGAGCAGGCAGAAGGGGAAGGGAATAGGGTTTTGTTTGTTTGTTTGTTTTCATTTTTGTTTTTTTTTTGTTTTTTTATTTTTTATTTTATTTTTTTTTCTTTTTTTCATAGGGGAAACTGGGAAAGGAGATATCATATGACATTCAAATAAAGAAAATATCTAATGAAAAAAAAGTGGTTCCTGGATAAGGAAGTATAGAATATATAAAATTATACATTAGTAAAACTAAGTCAAAACACTGGGACTCTTAGGACAGTCATTGTATGCAATGTAGAGAAGCACAAAGCTAGTGAAACTGCTGAGTTAAGGGTTAACTTGATTCTTTCTGTCCACTGCCTGGAAACTTTGCCCATGTCATTTATCATTAGAGCTTCACAAGAAAATGCAAGTAGCTGACCTCAGAGCTCTGAGCTCTGAAGTATAATCATTCAAAAGTTAAAGTTTAAATAATGATAAGTTTGTAATTATTATTTTGGTCACAGGCCTGGGAATTGGGAAAGCTTGAAATTTTGGGGAAAAATTGCAATTCTTGATTGTTTGTGAGATGTGGTTATTCTTCTGAATTTGATTTGGTAATGATTATACAATGTCTTTTTTTCTACCTGTTTTTGGAGTAACAATAAAAGACTGGAGCAAGGAAAGTGCAAGAGCATGATTAGAGAGAGAGTGAGGTGAGAGTGAGGTGCTCAGGAGGTGTACATGAGGTGAAAGGGAAGTGATTGGAGAGAATATGAGGAGAATGTGTGTGTGTGTGTGTGTGTGTGTGTGTGTGTGTGTGTGTGTGTGTGTGTGAGTGAAAGGAGAGTACATGTAGTTTGTGTTAGGTGTATGTGAAGAATGTGTATGTGAATGAAAGGAAAATGCACAGAGTTGTGTAGATATATGGAACTTTGAAAAAAGAAAAATGTACAGGAGCAAAGCAGAGTGTGCAGGCAGATGCAGAGTGTGTGCATCTTCAAGCTGAAAGTGAGTGAGAGAGAAAGAGTGCAGAGAGAGAGAGAGAGAGAGAGAGAGAGAGAGAGAGAGAGAGAGAGAGAGCAATTTTAAGTATTGAAAAGTTGCCTGTCAGTTTGTACCAGAAAAATAGTCTGTGTCTGCTTATTAGGCACCTTCCAGATGTCCCTGCTTCTAGTTAAGAACTCCGATCTTGTGGCAAGGCTGACCCCGACAAAAAGCAATGCTAACAGAAAAGTTCATTGAACAAAATGCCCTCATAAAGAAATTGAAGAGTTCTCATACTAATAATTTAGAGGTACACCTGAAAGCTCTAGACAAAACAAACAAACAAACAAGCAAACAAACAAACAAAAAAACACATCCAAAAGGAGTAGACAGCAGGAAATAATCAAATTCAGGGCTGAAATCAATCAATTACAAATAAAGAGAACAACAGAAAGAATCCACAAAACCAAGAGTATGTTCATTGAGAAAATCCACAAGATAGACAAACTTAGCCAAACTAACTAAAAGGCAGAGAGACAGTATTCAACTTACCAAGATCAGAAATGAAAAGGGAGATGTAACAATAGACACTAAAGAAGTTCAAAAAATCATTAGTTCTTACTTGAAAAGCCTAAGCACCACAAAAACAAGAGGGTGGGGGAACCTAAACAAAAAAGATGATTTTCTAGAAAGAAAATGACTTATCAAAGTTAAGTCAAGACCATGTAAACAGTTTAAATTGTATTATTAAATTCATTTAACTCCTAAGGAAACAAAAATAGTCACTAAATGTGTCCCAACATAAAAAAAAGCCCAGTGCAAATTGTTTTAGCACAGAATTATCCAAGATTTTCAAAGAAGATCTAATACCAATACTCTTCAAACTATTTAATGAACTAGAAACAGAAAGAACACGGTCAAACTTATTTTATTAGGACACAGTCACTTTATACACAAAGACTCAACAAAGAAAATTTTAGAAGTATCTCCCTTATGAATATTGTTGCAAAAATACTTAATAAAATACTCACAAACCAAATCCAAGAATATATCAAAAATATCAATCACCATGATCAAGTAGGTTTCATCCCAGGGAAGCAGGGGTGTTCAGTAAACAAAAATCCATAAATGTAACATACCATATAAACAAATTGAAAGGAATACATGATCATCTCTTTAGAATCTGAAAAGTCCATTATAAAAATTCAACACACTTTCATCTTCAAAGTTTATAGAGATCATATTTACAAGGTACATACAATAAATACAATAAAGGCAACATACAGCAAGCTAGTACTCAACATCAAATTAAATGGAGAGAAACTTAAAGGAATTCTACTAAAATCAGGGATAAGGGACAGCCATCTACTCTGTACCTATGTCTTCAATATAGTACTTGAAGATTTAGCTAGAACAGTAAACGTTTAAAGGAGATCAAGGGGACACAATTGGAAAGGTAGACATTAAAGTATCCTTATTCACAGATGATGAGAGTATACATAAGTGAGCCAAAAAGTTTTCAACAGCTGATAAAACACCCTTAGCAAAATAGCTGAATACAAAATTAACTTGAAAAAAATCAGTGCCACTCCTTTATATAAATGATAAATGGGCTGAGAAAGAAAACAGGGAAATACTCTTCACAATAGTTACAAATAAGCCAGGCAGTGGTGGCGCACGCCTTTAATCCTAGCACTTGGGAGGCGGAGACAGGTGGATTTCTGAGTTCGAGGCCAGCCTGGTCTACAGAGTGAGTTCCAAGACAGCCAAGGCTACACAGAAAAACCCTGCCTCGAAAAAAAAATAGTTACAAATAATGTAAAACATCTTTGTGTAACTCTAACCAAGCAAGTGAAAGACGTGTATGACAAACTTAACCTCTCTGAATAAAGAAATTGAGCAAGTTATAAGATGATGGAAAAATCTACCATGTTTATAGATCTGTAAGATTAACAATAAAAATATCCACCCTACAAAAGGTAATGTACAGATTCAATGCAATAAGAATCCCAACACAAGTCAACTTATCTGGACACTTGTGGGCTCTCAGAGACTAAACCATCAGCAAAAGAGTATCCACAGACTAGACCTAGGCCCCCTGCACATATATGGCAGATGTGCAGCTTAGTCTTCATGTGGGTGTCCCAACAACTGGAGCTGGGGCTGTCCCTAAACAGTTACCTGTCTATGGAACCTGTTCTAACTGGGCTGCCTTGTCTGGTCTAAATGAGATAGGATGGGCCTAAGACTACAGAGACTTGATATGCCAGGGTGAGGCAATACCCAGGGGGCGGGACTCCACCCTCTCAGAAGTGAAGGGTACAAAGGATAAGGGAGGATGAGGGGAGGTACTGTGCAAGGGAGGATCTGGTGGGAGCAGACATTGAGATATAAAGTGAATAAAGAACTAAATTTATGGAAAAACGTAAATTGTACATTCAACAGAACTGTCGCTGGTCTTTGTTATTTTCATGTGTTCTTCTTTTTCTCGCCCTTTATGCCCCCTTCCTGATTTGATCCTCTTTCACCAAATAGGAGAGAAAGGAGGATAAATGAAAGAAAGAGAATGAGAAAGGGCAAGCAAGCACAAGGAACATACACACAGACACACACACACTCAGAGAGAGAGAGAGAGAGAGAGAGAGAGAGAGAGAGAGAGAGAGAGA
>JADRCD010223655.1:0-30190 GCA_019843815.1 Montemys delectorum
AAAAAAAAAAAGACTGTGTGTGTGTCTCTGTCTCTGTGTATATGTCTGTGTATGCCTATGTGTATCTGTGTATACGTATGTATGTATCTCTGATGTATATGTATATGTATATGTCTGTTTGTCTGTGTGTCTGTCTGTCTGGACTTCACTAGACCAAGATGAACTCACAGTGATCTACCTGCCATCTTGTAACAGGCTTGGTAGAAATGAAGGTATTCTAAATATCTATCAAACTATTAAAGCAATGGTATTAATATTAAATATTAAACAGAAGTGTTCCGTGTGCTGAAAGTAGGAAAGGAGAAGGAACTTGTTCTTTTGTTTGTTTTGTTTTGTTTGGTTTGGTTTCTCGAGACAGGGTTTCTCTGTGTAGCCCTGGCTGTCCCGGAATTCACTCTATAGACCAAGCTGGCCTCAAACTCAGAAATCTGCCTTTCTCTGTGCTGGGATTAAAGGCATGCACCACGACTGCCCGGCATCTCAAACAATTCTAACAACTTTTCAGCTCACTTTATGGGAAGAGACTGAAGCCCAGACTATAGTAGGCCAGCAATGGGCGGGACCACACTTTGAATGGATCTGCTTAGATGTAAATGTCCTTGGCCATCTATTTATAAACTGTGACTCACTTCAGAATCCCTAAGATGGACTTAGGAGGCTCCATGGGTCTTTAGCTCTTTTCTTAGTATGGTCACATACTTGAATAAACCTCCTGTTACGTGGGAAATGACTAGGGTGACATGGAAATAAAGAGAATGACCTCCACAGACAGCTTGTCCCCTAATCAGAACAAAGAGGAGTAGTGGTCTGTCCAAGGGGGTAAAGACTATGTGCCCAGGTGCAGCAAGCTTGAGTTTTAGAGGGCAGAAAAGGGAACTTTGGGGCAGAAGATTCCATAGGCAGAGCTTTCCCCTGCAACCTGAAAGTTGGAAGTACCAGTGGGAGGTTGGTATGTTGATCATTTCTCCATCTTAAATCCTGAAGAAGCTGTTACCAGCATGTTAACGCTCCTTTGGGGAAGTTCTCGGGTCATTAGCCCTTCATCTCCTTTCTGCTTTCCACTTTTTTTTTCTTTTTCTTTCAGTCTGCCAACTGTGTCTATTACAAGCAAGCAGGCAGAAACCCCTCCCCCAGTCCGTCAGCAATCGTGACTCAATCATCATCTTCATCTTCCGTCTCCGGAGGCGGGAGTTCCCGTGTAACAGGAACTTGGAGAGAGGCGTGGTTATTAGCAGGAGGTTGGAGAGAGGCGTGGCTATTTGTGGCAAACCAAGGTCTGAGTCCACTCTTGGCTGGAGGGGGGTCCTGCTTTCCACTTTTATTTCGGCCTTTTAATTGGCTTATTGAGCCTGGGGCACAGGTTATGATCTCCAAGTTCAGTAACTTCAGGATTAAAGATGTGTACCACCACCACCAGCAAGATTTCTCAATGACTCAGGAGGTGCCGTTTTCGTGAGACTGGCTAGTCTGCAAACCCCTGGGGATTCATTTCTCTCTGCTCTGCCCGGATCTAGGGTTACAGAGTGTTGCCACCATGGCTTTCACGTGTTGCTAGGGATCTGAATGTGGGTCCTCGTATTTAGACTGTGGACACTTACCAAGTGATTATAAATGCTATCTAGTTTTAGTATGCCCTTCCACAATAACTTAAATAGAAAATGTTGGTGCTTTTCTAAGGCTTCTAAAATGTTTTATTGGCGTATATTAACTATACACTGTACACATTCACATTATGTAGTTTGGTCATATTCACTCTTCGTTACCCCTGTGATGGGGTCCTCTCATGCCTTCCTCTTCCTAACTCACTTCCCCTCTACTTTCACATTGTGTGTGTGTGTGTGTGTGTGTGTGTGTGTGTGAAGTTCATCTGAGTTGTCTACTGAAGCACAGGTGAGAGTTTGTTTATAGGATGGACACCTTATCAGTGGGAACTGGAAGAAAAAAAACTCAACTCAAAACAAAAGATCTTTTATTTCCTTGGTTAGGTTTATTCCAATTTGTTTTGTTTTTATAGTGATTGTGTATTTTTGTGCACATATGTCTAGAATTGTAATGTCCTCTTGATAGATTGTTCTTTAATCAGTATGAAGTGACTTTTTATCTCCCCAAAGTAGTTTTGCTTTAAAGTTTTCGGGGTTTGGTTTTGTCAGCTAGTAGATTAGGAAATGCTACTTGTTTCCGAGTTTGATTTGCTTGAGACACCCTTTTCAGCCTCTTATTGTGAGACAGTATCTACCTTTGATGGTGAGATGTGTTTGTGTCTCTTGGAAACAGCAAATGGACAGATCCTGCTTTTCATCCAGTTTGCTAGTTGGTGTCTTATGATTGGAAACCGTTAGTATTCAGATGTATTACTGAAAGGTGTATATTACTTATTGTAACTTTGTAGTGTTTGGTGTTTTCCAAATTCATATTTGTTTAGCTATCATTGTATAATCTAAAGCCTCTTAGATGTGTTAATGATTCATTTCAGTTCAACCCTTTCCACATCCACTACAGATCTGGTTTAGTGGCCATCAATCCCTTACTCTGCTTTTATTATAGGATGGTCTTTTTCCATGAACTATAACAGCTAGTTGTCCTGGGTAGACTTGTTAAATTTAAACTAGGCCCCTAAGTTGGCAGTGCTGTTGCAATGTCCTAAACAGGACTCTGACCAGGTAAACAGAAAGATTGTATTTGGTAAACAGAAGCCTCAGCTCAGCACTCCTCATGAATCTTGCAGCCCCAACTACCTTAACTACTCCTAATAGCCTTCGGGGACCCACACCCTGCTACCATATAAAATCTACCTGCTTTCCTGCCAAGCTGCTGTCCTCTATTCCTGGAGACAGATTGGCAGTTTGTTCCCCCAACAAACTTTTATATCTACTCATTGAGTGGCCCAGGGTAGGGGTTTCATTGAACCCTCCCTTACAACACTAATATGGGTGGGCAATTATTGTCTTAACAATCCTGAAATACAGTCAGGCCATGGTGGTGCATACTTTTAATCTCAGCACTCAGGATGCAGAGGCAGGTGGATCTCTGTGAGTTCCACCTGCCTCTCCCTCCCAAGTGCTGGGAGTAAAGGAGTGGACCACCACTGCCTGATTGGAGTTTCTATTTTGTCCTGTTTATTTGGTGTTATATATGCCCTTTTTACTTCAATGGGCCTCTTTCCCCCTATATTTTGGAATTTCTTTGCTATAATTGTATTGAAAATATTTTCAATATGCCTTTGACATGGAATTCTTCTATGCACATAATTTATAGATATTTCTCTTTTCACTGTGTCCAAAGATCTTGCATGTTTATGTTTTTTTTTTTTTTTAAAATTATCATCCTTGACTAAATGTACCAATTAATTGTGGAAAGCTTATCTTGAGGATCTGATATTCTGTCGTTCCAGTGAGCCATTCTAGCATCTATTGATAAGACTTTCAGGGAGATATTTTTGTTTTGCTTGTTGAATTTTTACTTGTTGGGAGCCAGGCCCTAGTAAAAGGACAAAGAGAATGTTAATTTTGTCTCCTTGCCCAGGGGTGGTCTGGGGCTGGAGCCCAGGCCTCAAAGGAATTAAGGTTTAAAGTCTTCGGAACCTGGCTTTTTCCCTTGAAGATACTGGAGTTATCAGGCCAAAGGCTGCTGCTTTTCCCCTGTGCAATCATGTGCATTAACCTCCTGCTGATGTCATCCTATTGTTATTGTACGATAGCTTTCTGCTGACTCTCTTTCCATACAAGCCATACATAAGATGCTCTTTTCTTCTTCTTCCTCCTCTTCCTCCTCCTCCTCCTCCTTCTTCTCTTCTTCTCTTCTTTCTCCTCCTCCTCCTCTTCCTCCTCCTTCTCCTCTTCTTCCTCCTCTTCCTCCTCCTCCTTCTCTTCTTCCTCCTCCTCTTCCTCCATCTTCTTTTTCTTCTTCTTCTTCTTGAGACAGAGTTTCTCTGTGTAGCCCTGGCTGTTCTGGAACTCACTCTGTAGACCAGGCTGGTCTCCCAGTGCTGGGATTAAAGGCATGTACCACCACTGCCCTGCTAAAAAAGGTGGCTGGAGAGACAGCTGTGGGTGCTGGGAACCGAACTCTTATATTTTTGGTTGTGAGCCTAGCCTTTAACGGCTAAGCCATCTCTCCAGCCCGCTATACTTTTTTTTTTTTTTTTTTTTTTTTTTGGTTTTTAGAGACAAGGTTTCTCTATACTTATTAACAAACTTGCTTAGCAAGCTGGGGCAAAACCTGATGCCAAACTTTCCTATCTTCTTTATTTTCTCTTGGTCTTTCCTCTCAGGAGCCTGTCACTGAAGAACAACCTTCTGGTTCACATTATTTATTTATTTAAAAAGAGTTTGATTGTTTTTTCTTTCTTTGGCATATGTATTTGTATGTGTCCACACTCACATGCTGTGTGCGCGTGCGTGTGTGTGTGTGCGTATGCGTTGCTAAAGAGATGACTCTGGTTAGGAGCACATACTGTTCTTGCAGTGCCCAAATTTGATTCCCAGCACCCACATCATGCAGCTGGCAACTGCCTGTAACTCCAGCTCCAGGGGATCTGACAGTGCTCTGACCTCCTCCTACACAGATAGACAAAGAGACAGACAGACAGACATGCGCACGTGCGCTCACACACACACACACACAAGTAATTAAAAAGAAAATGGTTTATAAGAAAATCCACATGTGAAAATGGAAGGATAGCTTGCAGGAGTCAGTACTCTCCTTTGTTTACCATGTAGCTCCCAAGATAGATTCAGGTTATCAAGCTTGGTGGCAGGCACCCAACTGCACCATCTCACTTACCTTATTTATTTGTTTGTTTGTTTGTTTTTCGGGACAGGTTTTCTCTGTGTAGCCCTGGCTGTCCTGGAACTCACTCTGTAGACAAGGCTGACCTCGAACTCAGAAATCTGCCTGCCTCTGCCTCCCAAGTGCTGGAATTAAAGGTGTGCGCCACCACTGCCCAGCTCACTTGCCCTATTTATCATTGTTGTGTGTATATGATGTGGGTAGACACATGCCACAAAACACACGTAGAGTCAAAGGGCAATGCTGAGGAATGGGCTATAGAAACTGAACTCAGGTTGTCAGCCTTCCACGGCAAGTAGTTCTACCTGTTGAGCCCTCTTGACACTAGCTTACTCAGTGTCTATTAGCACAGTTTGGTTTTTGTTCAGTATTTTTTTCTTTTCTTTTCTTTTCTTTTCTTTTCTTTTTTTTTTTTTGTGTGTGTGTGTGTGTGTGTGTTTTCGAGACAGGATTTCTCTGTATAGCCCTGGCTGTCCTGGACTCACTCTGTAGACCAGGCTGGCCTCGAACTCTGAAATCTGCCTGCCTCTGCCTCCCAAGTGCTGGGATCAAAGGCATGCGCCACCACGCCCAGCCAGTATTTCTAACTCTCTATTTAATTGCGCGCCACCACCGCCCTGTTTTAATCGCATTTGTATATTCCTACATTGACTCATTTTGTTTAGGGGTTTGTATTTTCTAATATATTTTGGAATTCATTCAAGTTAAACTCTCATTTCTTAGAATATATGTGTGTGTACATATATATTCATATATATAGTCATACACACACACACACACACACACACACACACACACACAAAGATTTCTCTGGCCCAGAGTTCTGTGGCTTAGGCTAGCCCTGAATCCATAGAGATCCACCTGCCTCCCAAATCCTGGGACTAAAGGTGTGCGCCACCACTGCCTGGCTTTGAATACATCTATAATCATTCTTCTGAAGTCTTTTTCTGGAATTTCCCTATCAGTCATCCTCACTGGGGGCCATTACTCTGGGTTGGTAAACTTCAGAGAAGAACATCCTGAGTTTTCACGTTACTCATGTTTCTGTGTAAGGACTCACACATCAAGAGTCAATTTTCTGCTCGACTTTTGAGATCATCTTTTTTCAGTGTTTGTGATGTTCAGGAATGGCTATGTGAAAGCAGGGTTGAAGCGCTGTTTTCCCCTGATAGACTGGTTTCATGACAACAGCTCTATCGATCCTCTGTCCTCCCCTGCCAACAGAATGTATCAGCATTCAGGGTGGAGCTACTATGGAAACAGAGAGTGCAGCAGTCGTCCTTCAGGTATTAATGCCCATAGGGAGCACAGAGACAGTGAGAGCACTGAACACACTAATCAGTTCTCCTGGGCATTCTTTTCTTTCTTTCTTTCTTTCTTTCTTTCTTTCTTTCTTTCTTTCTTTCTTTTTTGATTTTTGGAGACAGGGTTTCTCTGTGTAGCCCTGGCTGTCCTGGAACTCACTCTGTAGACCAGGCTGGCCTCGAACTCAGAAATCTGCCTGCCTCTGCCTCCCAAATGCTGGGATTAAAGGCCTGCAGCACCACTGCCCCGGCTCTCCTGGGGATTCTTGTTTCCCTTCTGCTGTTGTGATGAAACACTAACAAAAGCAACCTAGCAGAGGAAAGATTTACTTTAGCATACAGCTCCAGGTAACAGTTCTTCATTAAGAGAAGTCAAGGCAGGAACTTGAGGGCAGGCCTTCTTGCTATTCCTTCCATGTTGCATATAGCGTTATTTCCAACTAAGGAACTCATTCAATAGTCAAAGAAGTTAGAGAAAGGACTGAAGGAGCTGAAGGGGCTTGCGGCCCCACAGGAAGGACAACAATATCAACCAACCAGAACCCCCAGAGCTCCCAGGGACTAAACCACCAACCAAAGAGTACACAAGGAGGGACCCAGCTGCATATGTAGCAGAGGATGGCCTTGTTGGGCATCAATGCCAGGAGAGGCCCTTGATCCTGTGAAGGCTCTATGCCCCAGTGTAGGGAAATGCTAGGGTGGGGAGGTGGGAGTGGGTGGGTGGGGGGCACCCTCGTAGAACCAGGAGGAGAGGGGATGGGGTAGGGGGTTTCTAGAGAGGAACTCGGGAAAGGGGATAACATTTGAAATGTAACTAAAGGAAATATCCAATTTATAAAAAAACAAAAACAAAAGCTGACTGGCCTCTCCCTCCTTCCCTGCTGCTAGGTGGCGCTGAGTCTTCCTTTGGTTACGTTGCCTATGCTGTCCAGTCTGCGGACGGTGCTTCACAAGAGGGACAACAGATCTGTCCAAGCCTCTGTTAATCCCTCAGGGCTCTGTCCCACCCACGCAGCTCTGCAACCGTCCTGCATGCTCCTGGAGTCTGGGTGAGAGTCCTGCAGGTTGGCAGCTTCCTGAATGCTGTGCAGAATGGATCGCGGTTTTGGAGTAGGCTATTTGTCAGGTTGCAGCACGAAGCGTTTTTACTTCCGTGTAGTTTCCTGTGAGCTTGGCTCACGGAGGGTCTGGGGTGCTTGACCGTCACAGCACACATGTCTGAGAACGGCATGCGGTGTGTGAGCGTTTCCCGGCTCTTCCTGGGGCTATCGCTTCAGCTATGTGGAAAGGGTTCAAGGTTCCCTTTCCAGCTGTTGCGTCTGTTGCACTGCTGATGAGGTTTTCCGTCTCTCCTCATGTTAATCCCCAGAAGCTCTGCCCACCATACCTCAGATTATGACGCTGTGGTGGCTTTTTATTGTTGTTGTTGTTCATTTTAACTTTTTCACTTTTTTATTGCGTATCTGGGGGGTGGGGGTGGGTGATGCCACACTATGTGGTCACTTGTGGAGTTACTTCGCTCCATGTGGGTTCTAGAGCCATCTTGCCGCTGGTAGCCCTGGCTACAGAGACTAGACTGGCCTCTAACTTGTGATCATTCTGTTTCTGCTGCTTGAGCGATGGGATTACAAATGTGAGCCACCATGCTTATGTTAAATGTAATTTTTGAAGGAAAGAATGGTATTACGTTATAGGAATCCAACTGAAACCAAACTTCAAATCACAGATCATAGGCTAAGTGTAAGGGAACATCCACTGTACTCCAGACAACACATTATATATTAAAAATGAATGATAGAGCCGGCGGTGGTGGTGCTCGCCTTTAATCCCAGCACTTGGGAGGCAGAGGCAGGCGAATTTCTGAGTTCGAGGCCAGCCTGGTCTAGAGTGAGTTCCAGGACAGCCAGGGCTACACAGAGAAACCCTGTCTCAAAAAAAACCAAACCAAACCAAACCAAACCAAAAAAAGAGAATGATATAAGCCTACAGCCAAGCAGTGGATGGAGCGTGGGGAGTCTTATAGAAGAATAGGAGGAAAGGTCGTGGGTCCCTAAGGGGGCAGGAACTCCACAGGAAGACCACCAGAGTCAACTACCCTGGACCCTTGGGGCTCTCAGAGTCTGAACCAACCAAAGAACATACACAGGCTGGACCTAGGACTCATAGATAGCAGATGGGCAGCTTGGTCTTCACGTGGGTCCTGAACAACTGGAGTAGGGCTATCCCAAAAGCTGTTGCCTGTCTGTGGGATATATTCTGCTAGCTAGGCTGCCTTGTCTGGCCTCAGTGGGAGAGGAAGTGCCTAGCCTCAAGGAGACTTGAAGTGCCAGGGTAGGGGAATCCCCAGGGTGGGTCCCAACCAGTCCAGGGAAGAGGAGGGAAGTGTACTGGAAGAGGGACAGTAAGCAAGGTATAAAGTGAAGAAGTGAAAAAATAAAATTAAAATTAAAAAAGTGATGTAAGCGAGGGCTGGTGAGCTGGCCCAGCGAGCAGACACCTGCTGCCAAGCCTGACCCAGAGAGAGATCCCCAAACCCACACAGCAGCACGAGGACTAAGTCCCTCAAGTCCTCCTCTGGCCTCCACACATGCTGTAGCGCTCGCCAACTCCACCCTAGTTTATAAACTCATGTAAAACACTTCTCAAAAAGAAAGTAAACTGAGATAGATGTCATTCAAGGCATAAGCATGAGACCTTGTAGAGCACTGAGATGTTTTAAACCACACATTTTATTGAAAACACTTAATTTGAATAATTTAAAACATGAATAAAATGTCAAGCTTTTTCACATAAATTATCATTTTGGGTTTGCCCACTGTGAGTAAAGCAGCACCCTTTTCTTGACCAATTTTACTTGCGAGCAAGGGCAGTGCTGCCCCCTGGTGGTCAGTCACTTGGAACGTGGCTAAGTGTAAATCTGCCCACATGGATGTAATTCCTGAGTGAATGACTTCAGTGAATGACTTTGGTCCTCCAGGAAATACATTCTCCCACTGACACTCAGCAAGCTCAGCAAAACAGCTCTTCCTAAGTTATTATTTTCTTTTTTTGTGTTTGTTCATTCTTAGACACCTGGAACTCACCGTCTAGCCAAGGGTGAATGTGAACTTCAGATTCTCCTACATGTACCTCTCTCCACTGCTGACTACAGGTGAGCCACCAAACCTGGCTTTAGGTGGTGCTAGCGATGGGACCAGGGCTTTCTGTATGCTCGACAGCACTTTAGCAGGTAAGCTACATTCCATCACTGGCTTTTTTAAGACAGAAAAGCCTATCAATACATAAAAGACCAGGCTAACAGGATGGTGAGACGGCAGACTGCCGGGGCAGCTTTGCCAGTGCCAGGTTTGCCACTGTTTTTCTTCTTTCCTCTCTGGTTTTGATGTTTTTTTGTTTTTTTGTTTTTGTTTTTGGAGACAGGATCTCATTAAGTAGCCATGGATGATCTAGAAGTCACTATTGTAGACCAGGCTGGCCATGAATCACAGAGATCCACCTGCCTGTACCATGAATTTGTGGCAATCCTCCTGCCTCAGATTCCCAAGTGCTGGGATTATAGGTGTGAGCTATCACGCCCTTAAAATTGATGCCACTGCTCTGGACAACTTCATGGCCAGTTTCTGGGAATAGATGACCCTGCCTCAGGTTTCTGGAAACCAACCCTGACAGGAGACATCAACACAGCCTAAGTGCATTCTCCAGCCCAAACACTTTAGACTTGAGGTTCTTCAGTTCTCCTTGTATCTTATGAGCTCTTCTGTTGCTGTCACGGACTTCACACAGCATGGCCAGGTCCTGATTTCCATGGGTGTTCATGGTTGCCTAGAGAGTTGAGAAAAAAGAGAGAAAGAACTGTAGCATTAGGTAAGGAAGAGAAATCAAGTTACAAAGAGCAGCTATGCTGGCTGGCTCCTCTTTTACATATGATAAATGCAGTACTAAAATTCTTCAGTGATGCATTTTTAAATGAAAAGGTTTAGGCTGGCCGGTGGTGACGCACGATTTTAATCCCAGCACTTGGGAGGCAGAGGCAGGCAGATTTCTGAGTTCAAGGCCAGCCTGAGCTACAGAGTGAGTTCCAAGATAGCCAGGGTACTCCAGAGAAACCCTGTCTCAAAAAACCAAAAAAACCAAAAAGAAAAAAAAAAAAAAAAAGAAAAGGTTTAATTGGTCAAAGCATTTGGGAGAAGAAGGCGAGAAGATCAAGAGTTCCAGGTTATCCTTGGCTACAGCCTGGCTGACAGGAAACCCTCTCAAATACAAAAGGAGAGAGAAGCTGAGGGATAGAGATTATTAAATAACTAACAATGGGCTAAAAGACCAATACAACATTGGTGAGGTCGCTCAGCAGTTGGTAAAGGCACCTGCCACCAGCCTGGGGATCTGAGTTGGGTCCCCAGGACCATGACCTGAAAAGAGTACACTGACCTCCACACATTCACCATGGCATACATGTCTGCACACAGAAATAAAGAAATGTTAAAACATTTTTAAAATACAAGACAAATAATAACATTTTTGGTAAATTTGCCAAAAACAACAGAAAGAATCATTTTTTTTTCCTATTTGTTCAGAACACAGCAACTATTTAGGACTTACGGTGACTGTTAGAGCGCTACCAAAGCTCTTAAGGCAGCCTAGATACTAACGGTGTCTGGGAAAGCACTTCATTACTCAGTTACTTTCCCACTTTAAAAGTAGACGATTCTTGGGGCTAGAGAAATGGTTAAGAGCACTGACTGTTCTTCTAGAGGAACCCGGTTCAGTTCCCTGCACCCACATGGCAGCTCATAGTTGTCTTTAACTCCAGTTCCAGGGGATCTCATACCCTCACACAGACATATATACAAACAAATAAAATAAAAATGAATAGAATCATTACAACACTCCCCCCCACATACACACACAGAAATCTTTTCTTGAAAAATCTGAGAGCGAGCGAGCGAGCGAGCGAGCGAGAGAGCGAGAGAGAGAGAGAGAGAGAGAGAACAAAATAAGCCCAAGCAGGTCTTTGGAGAGTGTGTGTGCCCTCAGCCATGTACATGAGTGGAGGGCTATGCTATGGCCAGCACAGCCCTGGGCTCTCCTGTCTTCTTCTCAGCCTTGGGTTGCAGACGTACATCTGTGCTAGGCTTTGAGGTGGGTGCCGGGGACTTGGGTCAGAATGCTTACAGAACCAGCAACTTTTCTACATACTGAGCCATCTGCCCAGCCCCTACTTCCTGGACACACCTAATCCTTTTAATTTAGTTGAATTGTGAGGGGTGACAGTTTGTAAGTTATGTCTGTTTTTGTTTTTCCAACCAAGTGTTCATGTTGACCTAATGTTCAGAGAGGGCACACAAAGCACAGCTTATTGGTTTTTGTAATGCTGGAGATCAAGCCGGTGCCCTGCTATTCTTACACACACCCTGCTGAAATCTACACCACGTCCTTGGCCACCCTTCTGAGGAACCACCCTGACCATCTTTCCTTTCCTAACTCAGGAGCAGCAGTACCTTATAGAGCATTTGCTCCAGGTCTCTCAGCTTCTGCCGGAGAACCTTAATGTCTGTCTTGAAGCCTTCTACTTCCAGGATTCGTCGATGCTCCAAGGCCTGATAGCGCTTTGTCATTATCTGTAAGCGCTTGCCCATCTTGTTGGAGCGATCCTAAAAATGAATGATGAAGAGTTTCTGAAGATGCGGCTCTCCTCAGCAGCCTGCCTGTTCTACTCAGCCCAAGTGTGAAACACCACACACCTTGAAGATCTCTCTCCTCATTCCTTCTTCCTCCCGAATTCGAGCAAGTTCCTCTTCTAGGGAAATGCACTGTTCTTGGTACATGTTGGACAGCTTTTTCTCTTGCATTAGCTTCTCCTTAAGAGACTGTAGGCCAAAGGGAAGGAGAGCTTTAATGTTCAGCCCTATAATCGGATTTGTAATTCAAAATATCATTGTGGTAAAGAAGGGAAGAAAAGATTTTCAGAGCAAATCTGTAAAACCAGAATCCTGCTGTATCTATCCTCTCTGTCTATCCTCTCTCTCAAGTGTACCTAAGTAGATATTCTTTAAGATGAGACAACCCAGGGGTCCTAATTAGTATTATGGTTACTGAGATGAAACACCATGCCCAAAGCAACGTGGGAAGGAAAGGGTTTACTTTTGGCTTATATGTCCATGTCCTAGTCTATCAATGAAGGAAGTCAGAACAAGACATTATGTGTTTTAGCTCTTTAAAAACATCAACAACACGTATTACAAATGTTCTATGAAAGAGCCAAAAAAGCAATCCTTCAAAACCCTAAACCAGGAAAGCAGCAAGATGGCTCAGCAATGAAGGCACTGGCCCCGAAGCCTGGCACCCCCACATGATGGAAGGAAAGAACTGACTCCTGTAAGTTCTCTGACCTCTACATTTGATTCACAGCATGTTCACGCACCCTTCCTCCTGCTCTGCCCCTCAGCCCACATAAATACATGCAATTTTTAAAATAAAAAAAATTCATATACACAAGTGTACTGCCTGTAATCTGGCTGTTCTGGAGGCAGACAGAGGATTACTGGAGCCCAGGAGTTTAAGCCCTGCCTAGGAAACAATGAGCCTCCTGCTTCAAAATAATAAGCTGGTGTGGTAGTGCATGCTCAGAATACCAGCACTCAGGAGGCAGAAGCAAGAAGATGCCTTTGTCAGCTTCATAGTGAGCTAGAAGCCAGCCTGGGCTCCCCGACACCCAGTCCTCACAGTGAGCTGGAAGCCAGCCTGGGCTACCCCACACCCAGTCCTCACAGTGAGGTGGAAGCCAGCCTGGGCTCCCTGACGCCCAGTCTTAACTTTCCGTCAGGTTACGCTGCTTCCTTACACAGCCCTTTCCAGACACAATCCTTAGAGCTCTGTTTATATTCCCCACAGTGAGTGTGGGGCCATCTACAACAGGCTTCTGCCAGCTTCCCTGGGGCTCCCATGTCAGTTCCTCCTTGTTTTCTTCTCTTGTGGCACCAAGGGTTAAACCTAGGGCCTTGTGTTCTGTGATCGCTACCAGTGAGCTACATTGCCAGCCCCCAATTCCTTGTTATTTTACAGTCATGACAGCATCCTTCCTCTCCCTGGAACATGTTCAAGGGACTTCTTTCTCCCTCTGCCAGGAATGCCCTTCCCTAGTCTACATTACAGGCCTCAGCAAAAGCACCAGTCCTAAGGGGAGGTCCCTAGGCCTGTTGTGAAGCAGAGTTCCAACAAGTAATACTTATCCTTACAAAAGTCTCTTATTAACATAAAGTTACATGATTTTCCTTCTTCATTAAAATATAAATACAATGAAAAAAAAGATTGTCTAATTTACACAGTGCTATACCCAGAGTCTAGTCCATATGTTGAATCAGGAAATGAATGAATGAATAAATGAATGATGTGTTATTTTTGTCTTCTTTTTGAGACAGAGTCTACTCCACAGTCTGGTCTTGAATTCTATCTAGCTTAGTATTTCAAATTCTCAATTACCATCATGATCAGCTTCTCTTGGTTATGTATTTCATGACATTATTGCTATTTAGCTTCATGAACTGAATGAATCTTATATAACAATTTATAGGCTCTTTGAAATTCTGAGTCTCTGACAGGCTCTCAAACTCAACATGTGGCTAAAGAGGACCTTGAGTTTTCTATCACCTGTCTCTAATCTCTCAAACACTGGGATTATAGGCATGAGCCATCACACCTGGTTTTACACAGTGCTGAGGATCAAATCCAGGGCCTCAGTGTGCTATGCAAGCATTCTATCAACTGAGCTTCAACTTACCCCAAGGAATTCCAAGTTTCTCAACTGTTCCAGGAAAAGAATGACATTACCTTAATATATTCATTTTGAGTATGATGACTCTCATGTAAAATGGGGACAACTTTTCCAAGTTTATCTTCTTTCTTCTTACACTGTGCTCTATACTGCGTAATCTTTGACATCAGGTGGTCTTTCTCCAGCATCCATACCTTCTCTTTATTTTGGTTTTCAAATTTTAGTTGTAGAAAGTCCTTGGTGCTCTCGTAGAGCAGTTCTTGGGTGTGATGGAGACTACAAAAGAGAGACGAGCTGTGAGCACGGAGATGCTTGCTGTACAGCTCAGTTCCAGGACCATCCAAAGAGGGGCCACTCCAAAGGGGGGCCACTCCAAAGGGGGGTCACTCCAAAGGGGGGCCACTCCAAAGAGGGTTACAGGCTCTTTAAAAATGGACTTTTTAAAATTTTTTTTGAGACAGGGTTTCTCTGTGTAGCCCTGGCTGTCCTGGAACTAGCTCTGTAGACCAGGCTGAGCTCAAATTCAGAAATCTACCTGCCTCTGCCTCCCAAGTGCTGGGAATAAAGGTGTGCGCCACCACTTCCTGGCAAAAATTGTACGATATGAATTTTGAAATATGAGCAATTTTAAAAACACACACAATCTAATAACTGACAGTCTTACATGTTTTATTAGGTGAACTATCTTGTATCTATCATGCTCCCTGGTTTAAGATTCTTTTTACGGAAACTTTCCTGAGCAATAATTTGAGAATTCAGGTTTAAAAGATGGTTATTTACACACTGGAAAACTAATATAAAGTATTTGGGTTGGAGAGATGGCTCAGCGACTGAGAGTACATGCTGCTCTGACCTCTTATGAACGCTATGCATATAGTTAAAAACTAAAATAATTTTTTTTGTTTATTTTAAATCACATATTATGAGCTGAGAGTACAGCTTTGTGGTAAAGTGCTTGCTTTGCATGTGTGAGGCCCCATTTAATACCCAATACTCTCCCAAAAATAAATAAACAGCCAGGCCTAGTGGTGTGTGTTTCTAATCCCAGCACCTGGGAGACAGACAGATCTCTATGAGTTCAAGGCCATCCCTGTCTCAAAAAATATCCCCAAACCAAAAATGACTAAATGAATAAATTTAGGGCTGGGAATGTTAAGTCAATTGGTACAGTGTTTACTCAGCATATACAAAGTTCTGAGTTCAATCCTCAGCACTTCCTAAACGGGCTATAGAGGAAGATTCTTGCAAACGTCGAACTTGGAAGGTAGAGACAGGAGTCTAAGTTGTTCAAGGTAATCCTTTCTGAGACCAGTCTGGCTAGAGACTCTGTCTCAAAAATAAATAAATTTGGGGTTGGAGAGATGGCTCAATGGCTAAAGACATTTGCTGTTCTAGAGGACCCAGGTTCAACTCCCAGCACCCAAATGGAAGCTCACAGCCAGCTGTAACTCCAGCTCCATGGAATGTGACATTCTCTTCTGGCTTCCTCAGGCACCAGGCATGCAAAGTGGTATACAAACAAACATGCAGCCAAAGCATGCATACACAAAAAATAAATCATAAATATTAAAAAAGAAAAAGCTCAGATGGTAAAGTGCTTGCTGTCTAAGCATGAAGACCAAAATTCTCCTCCAGAACCTAAATTTAAAAACCTAATAATTTCAACACCGGGGAGATGAAGACAAGCAAACCCCTGGGGCTTCCTGGCCAGTAGCTGAGCTTAATCATTGTGTTCCATGTCAATGAGACACCCAAGGGTGACCTTTGCCTTCCACACAACATACACACTTTATACGCACACCCACATATTAAACAGGAGACCAGCATGGTGATGGGCACCCTTAATTCCAGTACGTGGGAAGGCAGAAGCAGGAGGATCCCTGTGTTTTCAAGGCCAGCCTCCACTAAGCAGAGAATTCTAGGCCAGGCAGAGAAACATAATGAGAACCTGTCTGAAAAGTAAAAATAAAAATGAACTAAGCATGTTTAATGGGGAAAAGAGATGGTTAGGTACAACCTAACAAGAATCATCAAGCCAGGTGATGGTGGCAAATGCCTATCTTTGATCCCAGCACTTGGGAGGCAGAGGCAGGCAGTTCTCTGAGTTCTAGACCATGGTCTACAGAGCAAATTCCAGGACAGACAAGGCTACAGAGGGGATACTATTTCAAGAAAACCAAAAACCATACAAACCTAAAACCTTATCTTGTGGCTACTCTACACATAGCGTAGGACTGAGGCTAAACAGAAAGGAGCCAGGGAACAAATACGTTAGGACCGCTGCACGGTGGGAGGGCCATCATAAAGACACAACAGTCATTACAGAAATGTGGATTAGGTCTGAGTAAGTCTTCAGCTCAAGGCTTGCTGTGCCTGGTGATGTCCTTGCTAAACACAACCGGTCCTAAAGCATTAGGCTCACCAAAGCACAGACTAAACTAAAGCCGAGGCTGTAGGTGCCAAGACTTGACTGGGTTCTTGCACAAAAGCAGTGAGTGCTCTTAACCATTCAGCCATCTCTCCATCCCCATAACCATTAATCTTTATTTTTTATTCCTGGTGAACCCAGGGCTCAATACCCTAGGCTAGGCCACTACTACTGAATTCACTCTGAAGACTAGGTTGGCACTGAACTCAGAGATCCACCAGCCACTGCTTCCCAAATGCTGGGGTTAAAGTAGTGCCACCATCACCTGGCTAAGTTTTTTTTTAATGTGTACCGGTGTGAGTTTATCTGCATAATGTACTTGTTAAAGAGGTGCCAGATCCCCCAGGAACTGGAGTTACAGATGGTGTGAACCACCTGATGTGCAAGCTGGGAACTGAACCCAGGTCCTCTGTAAGAGCAGAGCCCATAACAGCTGAGCCATCTCTTAAGCCATTCAGAAAAACAGGATGCCTGTTAACACGGTATTTCTTGAGTCCCCACCTCTTGGTCAGCTCCTTGATTTTCTCTTGGTTTCTCTGGTGCTGAACTTGGATCTCCTCGACTCGGATCCGTCTGTCCTCCATGAGCCCTTCCACTTGCTCTCTAGAATGCTTCATCTGCTCTCCCAGCTGTGCCTGAAGTGCTTCCACCTACATGGGCCGAGAGGACCGAGTTACCATTCCTGTTTCTATGACTTTGGATCTCTGAAGGAGAGCTCTTCCTAGACACAAAGGAAAAGTAGGAGGGTTGGGGCAGTAAAACCGGGGGGGGGGGGGGGGGGGTGGGGTACCAAAAAAGACAAATCTCAGTTCTGATCTACTTGTATATGTATGTTGTATATGCCTGTGTTCTGTTGATGCCTGTGTGTGTATATGTGAGTAAAAGTAAAGTGTCTCTTCCAATCACTCTCCACCTTAATTTAATTTTATTTTTTTTAAAGATTTACTTATTATTATAAATAAGCACACTGTAGCTGTCTTCAGACGCACCAGAAGAGGGCGTCAGATCTCATTATGGGTGGTTGTAAGCCACCATGTGGTTGCTGGGATCCGAACTCTGGACCTTTGGAAGAACAGTCAGTGCTCTTACCTGCTAAGCTATCTCACCAGCTCCTCCACCTTATTTCTTACAGCATGGTTTCTCACCAACTGCCCAAGCTAAATAGCCAGTGAGCTCCAGGGATCTGCCATTCTTCACTCCCCTGGTACCAGGGTTATAGACAGGGTTATGTGTTGCCAGCCCAGATTTTCTTTCTTTCTTTTATTCAAAAATAAATAAATAGCTGGGCAGTGGTGGCACACGCCTTTAATCCCAGCACTTGGGAGGCAGAGGCAGGAGGATCTCTGAGTTCAAGGCCAGCCTGGCCTACAGAATGAGTTCCAGGACAGCCAGGGCTACACAGAGAAACCCTGTCTCGAAAAACCAAAATAAAATAAAATAAAATAAAATAAATAAATAAAATGAATGTTTTGCCTACATATATGGTTGCCTCATGTGTGCCTGGTGTTTGCTATGGAGGTCAGAAGAGGGCGTCAGAGTTCCAGGAGGATGTCAGTTGTCACGTGGGTGCTGGCAATTGAACCTGGGTCTCCTGTTCCTAACTGCTAAGCCATTGCTCCAGTCCCCACCTCAGCTTTCTGCTGTGAGTGCTAGGGATTTGGGCTCAGGCTCTCATGCTTCCTGACACGCACTTCAGCAGCTGAAGCACCTCACTAACTCCTAGCTGTCTTTATTTAATACCTTATAACTGGTACTGGGCTGTACAGCACCAACAATTTGTTCACACCCAGCTGCTCATCTACATCACACAGTAAGAGCTGTAGCCTACTTCTCTCCACCCATTACTCTTACTTCACTGTCTCCTTTTAAGATGCCCTAGTTGGCCGGACAGTGGTGGCACACACCTCTAATCCCAGCACTTTCGAGGCAGAGGCAGGAGGATCTCTTCGAGTTTCAGAGCAGCCTGATCCACACAGCAAGTTCCTGACTAGTGAGAACTACATGGTGAGACCTTGTTACAAAACAAAAAACAAAACAATTGGAAATTGTTAGATAGGACTAAGTATATGAACTAAAAAGGTTGCCAGAAGCATTCTAGAATGTTCAAATAGAAAATAATGATTTTAAAGTATAAGTGCTAAAAAAAAAAAAAAGAAAAAAGAAAAAACAAAAACAAAAACAAAAACAAGAAAAAAGGAAGAGGCCCAGCAGTGGTGGCACACACTTTTAATCCCAGCACTTGGGAGGCAGAGGCAGGCAGATTTCTGAGTTCGAGGCCAGCCTGGTCTACAGAGTGAGTTCCAGGACAGCCAGGGCTACACAGAGAAACCCCATCTCGAAAAAACAAAAAGAAAAACAAAAACAAAAAAAGGAAAGAAAGAGAGAGAGAAAAAGAAAAAAAAGAAAGTGTAAGTGCTAAGAGATTATTTATTCTCTCTTGAGAAACCCACATCTACTCCAGGGCATGCATTACTGTCCTCCTCTTGCCTCCTTCCAAATACACAACCATATACACTGCACCCATACAATGGATCTTACACACACACACACACACACACACAAACCACAAAACCCTGCAGTAAACAAAACTTCACTCCCTGTATAGTTCCAGACCCGAACAGTAATGGGCTGCCTGCAGCAGTGTAATTCATGGGCTACTGAGCTATAGTTATGCCATCTTATGAAGATATTCCTAAGAACACTTTAAATGATAAATCCATCTTGGGAACATTGGTCTCTGCTCACTCAGATCAACCATAAGTTCCTAGTGTAAACTAAACAGACCAGTCAGAAATTCTATACATTGTGTCTATGACTTAAAGGTGATGAGAACTGCCTGACCACTTCACTGTGCTCTCTGCTTCTGTAAACAAGACCGTCCACGCTGCCTTTCAGTATACACGCACGACTGCCTTAAAACCTCCAACAAATTGGAAGCAGTGAATAAAGCTTCCATATGACTTAGTCAGGCATCTTGGGAGTCTCTCTCTTTATGTACCACATAACAGCAGAACCCTCCCACTCCCATCGAATCTCTTAGAGGGAAGGAGATATACAGAGATAGCATTTTGCTAGGTAGCCATACTTGGTCTGCTGTTCCCTACATAGAGCCCAGCAGACCTCAAATTTATGTCAATCTTCCTGCCTCAGGCTCCTAAGTGCTGGGATTACAGGAGTGTGCCACTATGTAGGACTTTCTCTCCTACATTAATGTTCATATTTCAATCTGTATTAACACTATCTCTAAACCAGGTGTGAAGTAGTGGCACACATCTTTAATCCCAGAGGCAGGTAGAGTTTGAGGCCAGGCTGGTCTACACAGTGAGCTCCAGGTCAACCAGCCAGGGCTGTGTAGAGAGACCTTGTCTCAAAACAAAACAAAACAAAACAAAGCAAAACTCAAAACAAAAACAACAAAAAACATCTCTAACTTTGCTAGACAAAAAAAGTACTTAGATGTTAAGAATAATCTTAATTTTCTTGGCCCCAATGATGCCTGAATACAATCCAGGCATCATATAATAGCAGGGGTACATTACACAGTGCTCATTGTGTGGAGAGAAACTGAATGGTCTGTCAAGGTTAGTGTGTCACCTGCAGGAGTCTATGTCCCTCAGGATGAGTGTGTCACCTGCAGGAGGAGTGTCTCTGTCCCTCTGGATGAGTATGTCACCTGCAGGAGGAGTGTCTCTATGTCCCTCTGGTAGCGCTCAGAAATGTCCTCCTTGTCCTTTATCCTTACTCGTCTTTTGCTTACTCCGGGATCTAAAATAGAATATAAAACTTCATCAAAACCTCTGCTGAGCTCTTCTTTCTGCTTCTGCTACTCCGGCACCAGCACTAACCCTGCAGGAGTTTAGTTTCCTTTACCTGCAAGAGAAGGAAAAGAACACACTAGAGACCAAGAGTGCTTGATTCCCAGACAGGAGTCTCTTATGGGAATTCTGCAGCATTTCACCTGGGTAATCATATCCATCTTTTGGCGGAATGTTCCTCTGGAGTTGCAAATGTTTCCTCAGTAAAAACTCAAATTTAAACACTTTGGTTTTGACATGCTATAGGATTTTCAAAAGGAAGGGTAACAAGCAACAAAAAAACTGAATGAGTTCATTAGAGCCTGGGAAGGGCATGAAGGAGGAGCAGTGGGGAGGATGGGTGATGGTGTAGGGGTGCAACTAAAGCCTGGGAAGGGCATGAAGGAGGAGCATTGGGGAGTATGGGTGATGGTGCAGAGGTGCAGCTAGAGCCTGGGAAAGGCATAGAGGAGGAATAGTGGGGGGAGTATGGGTGATGGTGCAGGGGTGCAGCTAGAGCCTGGGAAGGGCATAGAGGAGGAACAGTGGGGGGAGTATGGGTGATGGTGC
Organism: Montemys delectorum; assembly: GCA_019843815.1. Taxonomy (NCBI): domain Eukaryota; kingdom Metazoa; phylum Chordata; class Mammalia; order Rodentia; family Muridae; genus Montemys; species Montemys delectorum. Next base: position 20,656 of record JADRCD010223655.1, read on the forward strand.
AGGGGTGCAGCTAACTAGCTGGAATTATGTCTAGTACAGTAACATAACTATGGCTGACAACAACTGAATATATGAAAATAGCTAGAAGCAGACAAGGCTACACACTGCTTATAAAAGGTGATGGCTATCTGCCAGTTACCCTGTCACTAACACAATGTCTCTGTCTCAACAAGGTGAAGACACCAGACATAGACCTCTGGCATTGACACAAATGTACACTCAAACACACACTCTTCCATATGAACACCCACACACACAAAATAACAAAACCCCTTGCTTTAAACAAGTTCCCTCCATAGTTGTAGAAGTGTGCGATGGTAGACGGCTAGAGACGTCGTTACAGGTGCCCGCCACCCTCTCCACCCAGCAGGGAACTTTTCTAATTGCTTGCGCTGGGATTTGCACGCCCACGTAAAGGGAATGTCTAGTATGGTGGATACCTGCTTTGGAATCGGAAGGCTCACACACATCCGCAGCCTGGAGAACCTTCTGGAGAATGCTGACCTAAAGAACAAAAGGAACACAAGTGGGCTCAGTGTGTGTGAAACTGCAGCTTTTGGACTTAGCTTTACAGAGCCAAGGTTTGTAAGTAAACAGGCCAAAACTGATATACAATCATGTAAACACTTACATGGGCAAAGTAACTTTTTTTTTCTAAAACCCAATGTTAATACAGATTAATTAACAATAAGTAAATTCACATTGCAACTTAAGGTGCTCTTTGAGCAGGGTGTGGTGGTATCCACTTTTAATCCCAGCATTTGGGCAGGAGACACAGGCAAATCTCTATGAATTTGAGGCCAGCCTGGTTTATATATCAACTTCTAGGCCAGTCAAGGGTACAAAGGGAGTTCTTGTCTCAAAATACATCCCCTCCTCAAAAAAGTCAGGTGCCCTTTGACAAGGACATTAAGAAAATAGTAAAAAATATGCATATTAGGTGTATCTGATAATGCTACAGAAAAATGCTTTACAAAAATGAAAAGCAGAGGCAGGTGGATTTCTGAGTTCGAGGCCAGCCTGGTCTACAGAGTGAGTTCCAGGACAGCCAGGGCTACACAGAGAAACGTTGTCTCGAAAACAAACAAACAAACAAACAAACAAAAATAAAAATGAAAAACAGCCAAGCAAAGTGGTGTGCCCCTCAGATGACAAGCGTGAGGCCAGACTGGGTTACCCGCTGATCAGATTTGCTGGGGCTACATATTTAGACCTTGGGGGTTTTTGTGTGTGAGTTGGTTTTGTTTGTTTTAACACACAAAGTAAAAATTTGACCCACATCTTTATTTTATCTGTGTTTTGCCTTCATATATTATGTGCACCATGTTCATGCCTATTGTCCTTGGATCCTCTGGAACTGGAGTTACAGACAGCTGTGAGCCACTGTGTGGCTTAAGTCTGAAACTTAGCCCAGGTCCTCTGCAAGAATAAGTGCTGTTTTAACCACTGGACCATCTCTTCAGCCCCCACGGGCTACATCTTTAATCCCAGTACTTAGGAGGCTGAGGCAGGTGGATGTCTGTAAATCTGAGGCTAGCCCAGTCTACAAAGAGAGTTCCAAGACAGCCAGGGCTACACAGTATGACAGTGTCTCAAAAACTAAACCCATGGGCTGGTGAGATGGCTCATTGGTTAAGAGCACTGACTGCTTTTCCGGAGGTCCTGAGTTCAAATCCCAGCAACCACATGGTGGCTCATGACCATCTGTAATGGGATCTGATGCCTTGCTCTGGTGTGTCTGGAAAAAAAAAAGGCTACAGTGTACTTACATATAATAAATAAATAAATCTTAAAAAAGAAAAAAAAATATGGACTTCTGTGTAGGGTTTTGATGTTGTTTTTTTGGTTCTTTTGAGACCAGAACTCATGACCTCCTGATGCTCCTGCCTCCACCTCCCAAGTGCTGGATTAAGGTGTGGTTCACCATCTGTATGGTTTTGATAAAGGCCATTATTAATTTATAACAAGTATAAAAAGATTTGAGATGTCTCCTTCACAAAGACTAGCTTTGCTTTCTTCTGTAATCTCACCAAAGACATTTGCCGGCCTAAGTTTTAGTTTGCTCTTTGTTCTCTCTAGGGATGAACAAGAGCCTCACGCTTGTTCAGCAAGAATTCTGCCAGTGAGCTATGGTCAAACCCGAGGCTTTAGGTTTCATTTTTCCTTACCAAAAAACCCAAAGTATACTTATTCACCAACAATGATATAATTTGGAATTAAAACATACAATGAAAACAAATCAACGCTTTTCTCAGTGTGTTCAAATTCCCAGCGATTTATTCTCAAGACCCGGGGACTAAGCTGCATCCACAGGGATTCTGAGTTTTCACTTTAAGTATACTTCTAATAATCTTTACAATCTATATTTCCAATAGCGAAAATCCTTTTTTAAAGAAGAAAATGTACTAAGTTTAGTATCGCTCACAAAGAACTACACATAAAAGCCTAATTTAAATTAATGTGCCAGCCCCTCCCTGCAGAGATGACACGAGCTAACTACTTAAGACTCTCTTCACACTAAAAGTGTGTTATACCTTGAGAGAGCATTCAGAGGTTTTTTTGTTGTTGTTGTTGTTTTTAATTTTATGTGTATAGGTGTTTTGCCTGTGTACATGTCTAAGAGTGTATCTGATTCCCTGGAACCGGAGTTACAGATAGTTGTGAGCTGCCATGTGCATGCTCAGAATCAAACTCAGGTCCTCTGGAAGAGCAGTATGCATTAACTGCTAAGCCATCTCTCCAGTCCCTTGTCAGTTTCTTAATATTGAAAAAATAATCTTTGCCGGGCGGTGGTGGCGCACGCCTTTAATCCCAGCACTTGGGAGGCAGAGGCAGGCAGATTTCTGAGTTTGAGGCCAACTTGGTCTACAAAGTGAGTTCCAGGACAGCCAGGGCTACACAGAGAAACCCTGTCTCAAAAAACCAAAAAAGAAAGAAAGAAAGAAAGAAAGAAAGGAAGAAAAAATAATCTTCAAAGGGTTTTTGCAGAGAAGACTTTAAACTTCCACGAGATACTGGCTAGTTCATTGCTCTCCATGAAACATCTCTGGCAAATAGAGATGTTCTGATTATGGACCCTCCCCTGTGTCTTGCAAAGGTCACACTCATCAGACCATAGCAGAAATTACTCACTCTGTGGGGAGGCTCCTTATGAAAATAGGTCACTTCACCAGCGTCTGGTCCCACAAGAGCTAACAGATTCTGAATCTTTTTCTTGTCTTCCAGTTCTCTGCAATTCTCATAAAAAATAAACATTATACACCCCAAGTAAGTAACTGTTTCTATTTAAAAGATTTCCCTTCTGTTCAGTTGTGGCAGAGCACACCGTTAGTGTCAGGACAAAGGAGGCAGAGGCAGAAAGATCTCTGTGAGTTCAATGCCAGCCTGGTCTACGCAGTGAGTTCTAAAATAGCCAGGACTACATAGTAGTCTAAAACAAAACAAAACAAAACAAAACAACAAAATAGAACTCAAGATTTCTTGATTTTAGATTTTTTGAAACAGTCTCACATATCCCAGGTCACACTAGTTTGTTATAGAGCCAAGGATAACTCTGAGCCTTCATCCTGCTGTCGCCTTGAGATGACAGGCCCAGGCCACCACACCCAGCTTATGCAGTGCTAGGGACAAACCAAGAGCTTTGTGCATGCGACAGAAACATTCTACAACTGAGCTATATCCCCAGCTTCTGATATTTTAAGAATGACTATAGCCGAGCGATGGTGGCGCATGCCTTTAATCCCAGCACTTGGGAGGCAGAGGCAGGCGGATTTCTGAGTTCGAGGCCAGCCTGGTCTACAGAGTGAGTTCCAGGACAGCCAAGGCTACACAGAGAAACCCTGTCTCAAAACCCCGCCCCCCCCCAAAATGACTATACCCATACGTTAAAAATAAATATCTATACGTCAGTTCCAGCTATTAAATGATTTCAATTCAGGAATTCAAACAAGGGGCCAGGGAATAATTTCTTGGCTGTTTCTAAGGACAGCAGTCTTCCGTTTCAGCACTGATAAGGAATGCAGCCTGCACCTGGCTCACAGTCTACTCTCCCTTCAGAAGTGCTCAAGAGAAAAGATGTGCTTTCCTGCTTATGCCTCCCATTCGTCAGGCACAGCCTGCCTTCAGTGCCTTTCAGGGAGGCTGGGAGGGGGAACACAAATCCACTCTCCTTGCCTCAGTTCAGAGTTCCCATGGTATTGACTGGGGCCTGCTGTAACCAAGTCACAGTCAAAGTCTACCCAGCCAGACTCCCCTTGTTTCCTCAGAGGCAGCTCTCCTCTCTTGTTCTTCTCTTGCTAGGGTATTCCCAGCAAACATCCTGGAAGAAAATCCCATAGGGCAGTTTGTTTCCCAAGGCACTCAACCTACCACAGCTAATGTTAGGAACAGTCCAAGGAAGCAAACTCAGAACAGGGATTTTTCAGAGCTAACGACACAGATGATTTATAGAACATCCACAGATGACTTATAGAACATCCTGTTCCTAAGAGCAGGGCAGCGGAGGAATTAATGGGTTTTGGTTAAACAATTAGAACAATCAAAAAGGAAAAGAGGTGGCCACCCTCCTCCAAAACAAACAAACAAACAAAAACCATAAAGATGACCCTACAACCTGTGCCCAGCAAGAGGACTCAGTGAATTAATGTGTTCACTGTACGAACTTGGCACCACTTCATTCCCCGAAACCCATGGTAGAAGAAAAGAATTGATTCCTAAAAGTTGTCTTCTGACTTCATAATACACCATGGCACACATGTTCTACACACGCATGCACACATGCACACCATAGTAATAAACAAAATTAAAATTAAAAAAAAAAAATCACACTGGGCATGGTAGCTCATGCCTTTAATCCCAGTACTTGGGAGGCAGATCGCTCTCTGTGAGTTGGAGGTCAGCCTGGTCTACATTGCAAGTTTTAGGCCAGTCAAGGCTACATAATCAAACAAATAAACAAACAAATCAAACTATACCTTCTGTCCAACTTTCCAGACAATAAGCCGAAACAGAGCCTCACCTCCCAGGACAAGACCCTGTTTTCAGTATTTCAAGTATTTTGAGGCCTGCTGGGTACAGCCTCAGGAGATGCTGTTACTTGGTAACCTGAAGCACCATCATGGCGCCAGGTGCACGGGAACCATCCTAATAATCAAATTTTGGCCCAGATCTAGTTCACAGTGAGTCTACTAGATTTCCAGACTCATTTCCCCAGTTTCCAATGTCTAATTAGGAGGTACACACTTGGTAGTTGGCACAACTTTCAAATTAGGGAATTGGGTTTTTTTGTTTCTTTGGTTTTGTTTTTTGTTTTGTTTTTCCTTGGAGGTAAGCCAATGGGAAACTTCTCAAACTAGCCTTCCCTACTTGGTCCAGAAGACAAACAAAAGATAAAAGATCCTGGAGGAAGTGTACACAAATTCTTTCCTTTATTCATTACCACGACCTATACAAAAGCAAATGGATTCTGGACAACTCCAAAGGAGGTTTCAAGGCCAGATGAGAGTTTGCTAGAGTAGATTAATTGGGTCTTAGGTACATGGACTAATGAGGCAAAAGCCTTAGTTTCCATCCCCCCAAAGAAGAAAGCAGTTCATGAGCACACGAGGCAGACATGAGCGTGCTTCAAAAGTCCTTCCCTAGGTAGTGGTAATTCTTTAACCTTTGAGCAGTACGTGATAAATTTGCTATTCACAATATACACGGTTGTTTCAAGTGGACAGAACACAGGAAAGATTTTAGGGCATGCTAGGACATTCTCTCTAAAGCACAAGACAGCCAGACATAATGGCACACTTGTAATCCCAGCACTTGGGAACCTCTGAAAGAGGACGAAGAATGAGAGAGCAGCCTTGGCTAAACCCTGCCTCCAACAAACAAACAAACAAACAAACACCAGCCAGAAGAAAATGCCTCAGCGGGAAAAGAAAAAGTGACTTTGGCAGTGCTGAGGAGGAGGGAACAGAGGATGCTGGAGAGCTTGTTCAGCCACACTGGAGTGCTCCACACTCAGAAGAAACCTGCCTCAAAAGCAAGAGCAGAGGCGGGAGAAATGGCTCAAGGGTTAAGAGCACACTGCCTGTGCCTGCAGACACCCCAGGTTTGATTCTCAGCATCCATTCAGCAGCTCACAACCACCTGTAACTCTAGATCCAGGGATCCAATGCCCTCTTCTGACTTCTGCTGTGTGTGTGTGTGTGTGTGTGTGTGTGTGTGTGTGTGTGTGTATCTATATATACATATATGAAGGCAATCAGGCAAAACATTCATTCACACAAAATATATATTTTGCTGGGTGTGATTCTTTTTTTGTTTTCTTTTGTCTTTTGTTTTGTTTTGGTTTTGGTTTTTGGTTTTTCAAGGCAGGAATTCTCGCCGGGCGGTGGTGGCGCATGCCTTTAATCTCAGCGCTTGGGAGGCAGAGGCAGGCGGATTTCTGAGTTCAAGGCCAGCCTGGTCTACAGAGTGAGTTCCAGGACAGCCAGGGCTACACAGAGAAATCCTGTTTCGAAAAAACAAAACAAAACAAAACAAAAAAAAGACTGCCTCTGCCTCTCAAGTGCTGGAATTAAAGGCATTCGCCACCACTGCCTGGCTTATTTTGGTTTTAAAATAAATATATAGCTTTAAATATGATGGAAGAAGCATATATTTTTAACTATGAGGAAGACATTAGGATGTCAGCCACTGACATGCGGACTGATTTTACCCCATACATGTACATTTGCACATACACACATACACATGCTGAATACAGTGGAACATGCCTTTAGTCCCAGTAATTGGGAGACAGAACAGTCAAAGATACATGACTGAAGGGGGAAAAAAAAAATCCCCCTGCATCTGCTTCCTTTGTGCTGGGAATAAAAGTGTATATGGCCGCAGCCTAGCAAGAAATACAAATTCAAAAGCACCAAAAATCAAACAAAACTAAAACAACTACAAAGGGCCTGAGCATGGAGGCTCAGGACTGTAACCCTAGCATTCAGAAGGCTGAAGCATGAGGAGCACAAGGTAGAGGATAGCCTAGGCAACACAGTAGGCTAGCCTGGGTTCTAGAATGAGACCTTGCTTCAGCAAGCAAACAAAATTACCAAAACTACAGCAAAAGAAAAAAAATAGCAAAGAACTTGAATTTACATTTTCCAACGTCATATAAATGGGTAAAAAATAGATGAAAAGGTGCTCAAGCCAGGTGGTGGTGCATGGCTTCAATCCCAGCACCTCAGAGGCAGAAAAATGTGGATCTTTTGAGTTCCAGGCCAGCCTGGTCTACGGAATAAGGGTTTTTGAAAAAAACTCCCAAGTTTGACTTCTTCACAAGAACAGCCTACACCCAACAATTGGTCAATATCAAAACACAGAAGTCAGAACCCTCCGCCAGTGAAAGAACAACCTAAACTGGGTGGAGGTGACACACCTTTAATCCTAGCACTCTGCCTCTGCTTCCAGAGATCCAGGAGGATCTCTCTGAGTTCGAGGTCATCCTGGTCTACAGAGCTAGTCCCAGGATAGACAAGGCTACATAGTGAAACCTTGTTTTGGGGAAAAAAAACCCACAAACGGAAAGACCATGCTAATCCTAGAGCTTGCTGTGGGGCTGGCCTCTGACCACCCTATCATAGTTCTAACATTCTCGGTAGTCACAGCTGCCAAAAACATCTGCTCAGAGGTGTTTTCCCCTAAGACTCTCCCTAGGAACTGCCCTACAGGTAAATCTCTATCAAAGTTTGTTTTTCTGAGGACACAACCAAAGAGAATGACTGTAGATACATTTCATCATTTAAGTGTAACTCAAGAGTTTGCATTCTAACATTTCCTGTCTATTCAGTAACTGATTCTTTTAATATTTTTATTAATTCTTTGTATACATGTGTGCCTCTGTGTGCGTATTTACAATGTCCTCAGAGGCTAGAACATGACATTGGATCTCCTGGAGCTGGAGTTAAAGGCAGGTACGAGCTGCCCAACATGGGTGCTGGGAACAGAACTCCGGTCCCTTGCAGGAGCAGTAGTCACTCTTTTTTTTTTTTTTTTTTTAGTTTTTCCAGACAGGGTTTCTCTGTGTAGCCCTGGCTGTCCTGGAACTCACTCTGTAGACCAGGCTGGCCTCGAACTCAGAAATCCGTCTGCCTTTGCCTCCCAAGTGCTGGGATTAAAGGCGTGTGCCACCACTGACTGGGTAGTCACTCTTAATCACTGAGCCAGTACCTGATTCTTAGTCGGTCATTTTCTGAGTAGAGTCGTAAGACATGTTCCCTTTCCTGGAAGAGGCAGACCTGCATATCACTTAGGGCTTTCTGCAATTCCGAGATCTCTTCCTCCCGCTGCTGCAAGTTCCACTCAAGTTTATGCTGGGAAAAAAAAAAAGAAATAGAGTAGTCGAAAACATATTAGGTCTCAAAGAAAACCACTTAGTGGATACGGGAGTTGGTTCATGTTGCAGAATATTTGATCAGACTGTGAACCCCAAGATTGTGTTATTTACTGATAACAAAAACAAAAATAAAACCAAAACTGTTTCTAGTTCTAGTGTGGCTCAGCCCTTAGCACACACCTTTAGTCCCAAACAATAAAGGTAAAGTTAGTTTGTTGAAGGAAGCAGCATGGTTGAAAGTGATGTCCGATTGAATGGCAGACAGAGTGACAGATTAGAGACCGAATCAGAGAAATAGACAGGATAGAGTGTGCCCAAATCTCATGAGGAGAGGGGGAAAGGCAAGCCATTTAAAGGGCAGTGAAGCAAAGGAGAGGAAACAGCTTTACTGGAGAGACTCACAGAGACAGGTTGCAGAGATAACAAGCTAGAGACAGAATTAGACAGAGTGAGCCAGCGAATGAGAAGGAACTAGAAAGTTAGAACAGATTGCCAGTGTTAGTTTGGGGCCAAGCAGACCAATTAAGGAAAGGCAGAGAGAGAGAGAGAGAGGGAGGGAGGGAGGGAGGGAGGGAGGAAGGGAGGGAGGGAAGGAGAGAGAAAACAGATTGAACCAGTCAGCTTGGAGAGGAGTTTGAGATAGTTGAACCAGCCAGCTGGAGATCAGAAAAAACTAGAAAAAGTGAGCTTAGTCAGCAACATGTCTCAGAGGCTGAAAACATTCTAGGCCTAGATTAGATTGTACAGAGGCTGGAAGCGTCCAGAACTAGGCCTAGGTTAGCAGAAGGAAGCAGTAAGCCTCCAAGACAACAATTAATACAGGAAAATAAAAGATACTTTTACAGATTTGTGTAGGAATATACCTAACTGATAGTTTCACCAACAGAGAATTCAAGTGACAGTATTAGGTTGGGGACACATCTGAAGTAAAAAGCAAAAGGATGAGATGGGGGTGTAGCTCAGTGACAGAGCATCAGGTAGGCAGGCTTTGCTATTTAAGACAAGCTACAGGATTCATGTAACTGGGAATTTCAAACATTAATGACTAAGCCCTTCAGTTTCCTTTCATAGCCAATAGTATCAGCATTGACAATGCCACACGCCTCCCTGCTCGCTCTCTCTCTCTCTCTCTCTCTCTCTCTCTCTCTCTCTCTCTCTCTC
>JADRCD010223655.1:30200-69637 GCA_019843815.1 Montemys delectorum
CTCTCTCTCTCTCTCTCTCTCTCTCTCTCTCTCTCTCTCTCTCTCTCTCTGCGTGCCCACAGGTACATGTGTGACCCAGAAGTTAATGCTGGGTGTCTGCCTCCATTGCTTCTCCAACCTATTGTTTGAGACAAGTGTCTCCTTAAGCTGAGAGCTTAGCATCAGCAGTTCATTAAGGCTTGGTCAGTGAGCTCCAGGATCCATGGGAACGCTCTCTCTCTCTCACCTGCTCTTCACAAGCTTCTCTGTAGAGCTCCAGCTTCTTCAGCAGGTCTTCATTCTCTGCCTCACAGTTAGCCATTTTTTTCTGATAATACTCCAGAAGCTCCTGGGAAGGGCAAAGGACAGCCAGACGGTCCTCCACGGAAGGCAAGGGAGTTGACTCCACTGAGTCTGCCATTTTCTTCCACCTGTTGGTATCACCAAAGCCAGAGCCGGCACCACGTTTGGAGGCAACTGATATTCTATGTGAAATTAGACAGCATATATCAAATCCTCTCAACACTTGTAAAACATAATTTTTTAAATAAAGGGGTTATATGGGTGTTTTGTTCTGATACAGGGTCTTTCTATGTAGCCCTGGCTAGTCTAGACCCAGCTGTGTAGACCAGGTTGACTTTGAACTCACAAAGATGGACCTGTATCTATCTTCCAAGTGCTGGGATTACAGCGATCAGTCATCTCATCCAGTGGTGTTAAGTGCTTATATGCATTGAAAGTTTGGCTCAAATGGTTAGTGAAAATTTTTGTGAACTGTTTTCTAAGTATCAATGACTTAAAACTATATCTAAAATAAACATCAGAGACTCAAAAGAATATTTAAAAAACAGTATAAATGGATACTACATAGTACTGTTGCAGTATCTCTGATCACACTGTGAACCATGAGTATGTGCTATTTACTGAAAAAACCTTTTTAATTGTGTGTCTCAGCCTTAGCATACCTTTAATCCAAGAGCTTTTTGCTTAAATATTATAAACAGGAATAAATAAAGTCAACCATATGGCAAGAGGCAGAGTAAGCAACCAGTAGACAGGAAGTGAACACAGGGTTATTAAGAAAACTCCAGAGACTAAGAGGGAGTCAGGGGGATGGATAGAGAGACACACAGGAAGTAGAAGAGGGACATTAGGTTTGATGGAGCTTTTTAAAGATGTAGTGAGAGAGGGGATTGCTTCTGGGATGTCAGCTGGGTGCTTTTTCTGCCTCTCTGAGCTGGCAGGCTTTCAACCCAGCATCTGGTTCCCAAGCCTTCATTGGTAAAATGATTGAGATTTTGTTAAAAAAAAAAAAAAGAACACAGAACCCCGTAGCTAATATAGTATAGGATAGATACATGGTAACAGGAACAACATCCCTTCAGAAGCTAGCTCTAGCTTCTGAAAGTGAACTGCAAATAACAGGACAAGATGGCATGAACGGCAAAAGTATCCCAGTACTCCAAGTAGAGGAAGGAGGGTCAGAAATCCAAGGTCATCCTTGGCTACACTGAGTTCCAGGCCAACCCAGAACACAAAAGAAAAAAAGGAATGACTGGAAAGGAAAGTTTAGTTTCTTTGTTCTTAATAAATCAAAAGACTTGGGGGTTGGAGAGATGGCTTAGCAGTAAGACCTCTGCTCTTCCAGAGGTCCTGAGTTCAATTCCCACCAACCACATGGTGGCTCACAATCATATATAGTGGGATCTGATGCCCTCTTCTGGCATGAAGGCATACTGCAATAGTACACCATTAAAATAATAATAAAATAATAATTGAGAGACTTAAGCTAAAACAGTAAGAGCTAGAAAACAAAGAGTGAGAAATGTATAGCTGAATTTAAGGCTAACCTGGTCTATGTAGTAAGTTCTAGGCAAGCCAGAGCTACACATAATGTGACTCTGCCTTAAAGGAAAACTAAACACCAAGTAACCCCTTCCCCCCTTAAAAAAGAACCAACCAAAAAAAATTTAAAAGAAGAAATGGTGCAGAAGTCCTCCTATGAAAACCAATCCAGTTTGGTGTTCTAAAATTTACAATAAATGGGGCTAGAGAAATGGCTCAGCAGTTAAGAGCACTGGCTGCTCTTTCAGAGGACCCAGGTTTAATTCCTAGTACCCACATGACCATCATCTGTAACTTCAGTTCCAGGGGGATCCAATCAATTGTACAAGAGGTGCACAAACACACATGCAGGCAAACTATCCATGCACATAAAAAATTATACCATAATATAGTAGACATTAGAGTGTAGAACTTTACACAAGATTGCCAGAGTTACAGCTAATAAATGCTGATAATATACATGTTCATCTCTTTTTCTTTCTTTCTTTCTTTCTTTCTTTCTTTCTTTCTTTTTTGTTTTTGTTTTTTCGAGACAGGGTTTCTCTGTGTAGTCCTGGCTGTCCTGGAACTCACTCTGTAGACCAGGCTGGCCTCGAACTCAGAAATCTGCCTGCCTCTGCCTCCCAAGATACATGTTCATTTCTAAGTAAGCCAAGTGTGTGCAATAACTACCAGCTGGGGTGGTATAGCACGTCAGTAGAGCAGAAACCTCACACTTCCTTAGGTATTGACAGCTCTTAGGGACTGAACCTGTAGCTCAAGAGCAGAGCACATGTTTGGCATGCATAAGGCCAACACCCCAGCACAACACATCCCCAGCACCCTACACAAAAGCCCATGACAGCCGGGCAGCGGTGCTGGTGCACGCCTTTAATCCCAGCACTTGGGAGGCAGAGGCAGGCGGATTTCTGAGTTCCAGGCCAGCCTGATCTACAGAGTGAGTTCCAGGACAGCCAAGGCTATACAGAGAAACCCTGTCTCCAAAATCCAAAAAAAAAGAAAAAAAAAAAAAAAAAAAAAGCCCATGACAGAAGTAATATTGTAGGACTGGAGAGATGGCTAGGTGGTTAAGAGCACTGACTGCTTTTCCGAGGTCCTGAGTTCAATTCCCTGCAACCACATGGTGGCTCACAACCATCTGTAATGGGGGCTGATGTTCTCTTCTTGTGTGTCTGAAGACAGCTACAGTGTACTCAAATAAAACAAATAAATCTTTTTAAAAAAAAGAAAAAAAATGTTTTATTTTCAAAGAGTGAAAAGAGGCCAATAAATATAAGAGCAACTTGAACTTGAGGGCTGGCTCAGCAGTCGGGAGCACTGGCTGCTCTTCCAGAGGACTGGGCTCTATTCCCAGCAACCACATAGTAGGTAGCTCACAACTGTAATTCCAGTTTCAAAGGATCCAATACCCTCACAGAGACATATATGCAAGTAAAATCTCAATGCACACAAAATACACAAGTTATTAAAAAAGTAAGAGTAACTCTTACTTTCTGCAGGAGGGGAGCTATGGCTGTGAGGGATGAAGGCTATGTGGCAAAGTCATCTTTATTTATATATTGGTTACTCCCTATAACCCAAGATAGACCATCACTGGTACCCCTCCATTCACACTGAATGAGTTCTGGTAGTTCCAAAGAGAGGCCATTTTTTGTTTTGTTTTTGTTTTGTTTGAGACAGGTTCTATGTAGCTCTTCCTGTCCTAAAATTCAATATATTGAACAGACTGGCCTCAAACTTAGGAGATCCACCTGTCTCTGCCTCCTGCGATTAAAGATGCTTGCCACTATGATTGGTAAGCTATTTTAAGATCTAGATTCTGAGCCAGGTGGTGGTGGCACACACCTTTAATCCCAGTACTCAAGGGGGCAGAGGCAGATAGATAGATCTCTTGAGGCCAGCCTGGTCTCCAGAGTGAGTTCCAGAACTGTCAAGGCTACACAGAGAAAATGTCTTGAAAAACCAAAACCAAAACACACACACACATACCCTACTCTCACAAAGAAGTAGATTCTGAGTGAAAACAGAGAGAATTGTGATTTAGAAAGTATGCTGTCCCCCTATCTCCTATAAACTGGATAAAACCTACAGAAGTATTGATAAATTAACAACTCATAAATAAGCAAATATCTTACTTTCTGCAGATGGGAGTATGTGTCGGAGTAAAGTTCATTCTGTCTTACACCTATCAAATATACAAAATGACAATGAGGGTCAGGAAGAGTTAAAATAAGGAAATATAGGCTATACAGCACAGTTCCCCCTCTATTACCATATTTGACTCCTGAAGAGAGTGTGGCATTCAGACCAACACTGGGTATTTTCATAACTGTTTATCCACAGAAAAAATGGTGTGTGAGGGGAATTTTTTTTTTTTTTTCAAGACAGGGTTTCTCTGTATAGCCCTGGCTATCCTGAAACTCATTCTGTAGACCAGGCTGGCCTTGAACTCAGAAATCCACCTGTCTCTGCCCCCCCAAGTGCTGGGATTAAAGGTGTGCCCTGCCGCCAGGCCTATCTTATTTTTATGTGTATGAGGCAAACACTTACCCCTCAGCTACAGCCCTAAAAATGTTTTTTGGTTTTGTGTTTCTCTGAGACAGGGTTTCTTTGTGTAGCCTTGACTGTCCTGGAACTAACTCTGTAAAGCAAGGTTGGCTTGAACCACCACATTCCAGGTGTTTTTTTGTTTGTTGGTTTGTTTTCGACAAGGTTTCATGTAACTTATGGACTTAAACTCCCTATGTATCTGAGAATGACTTTGAACCTGTGATCCTTCTGTCTCCAACTCCAGAATGCATGTGCCATCATACATAATTTATGTAGTTCTTTGGATCAGCTTCACTGTTTTGTGTGTACTGAGCATCCTGGCTCCCCCATTCCTCGAGGGATCAGAGGCCAGTGAGATACTCCTGACACAGACAGTAAAGTCTTACTTGAAGGGTTGGAGTGAGCTTCAATAAGACAGTGCATCTAAAACACCTAGCCCTGAGTCCAGCTCTGAGCATGCTCAGTGAGTGGCTCAGTGAGTGGCAGCTAACTGGTCATTAGATTAGAGCACGTTCATTTACCTTCCATTAGAGGTTTCACGATGATTCACACATCTTTAAAAAAAAAAATCATCTTAAATACTATTTCCTTCATCTCTTTCTTGAGTTTTTCCATTCAAAGCGATCTAGAAAGCCAATTGTAGTGGCTCTATCAGTAAAAGCTAGCACTGGGCAAATCACCCAAGACTGAGGGCAGCCTAGAGTTAATTTCTAGGCAAGCCTGGAACAGAGGTCTTGTCTTAAATAAACAACAAAAACCACAAAATGATTGTGCACTTGTACTTCCAGCACTTCGAATACCAAGACAGGAGTATACTGCCAAGAGTTAGAGGCCGAGGCTAGCCTGGTCTATGGAGTGAGTTCCAGGACAGCCAGAGCTACACAAAGAAACCCTGTCTCGAAAAACCAAAAAAGAAAAAGAAAAAAGAAAAAAAGAGTTCGAGGCCAGTCTAGTACATATAGTGAATTGGAAGCCTAGCTGTGCTTCGGGGTAAGATTCCCATCTCAAAAAGCAAGAATGAATAATTAACATTTTAAAAATATACTGGAAGCTGGGCGGTGGTGGCGCACACCTTTAATCCCAGCACTTGGGAGGCAGAGGCAGGCAGATTTCTGAGTTCGAGGCCAGCCAGGTCTAGAGTGAGATCCAGGACAGCCAGAACTACACAGAGAAACCTTGTCTCAAAAAAAAAAAAAGAAAAAAAAAAGAAAAAAGAAAAAAAATATATATATATATACATACATACATACATACATACATACTGGAAAGTGAGTGTATTTGCAGTTTTACTACGATAACCTATCTTCCAGGCAGAAAGGTAATGGGTTTCTGTTTTGTAGGTGTAAGAGATCGAATTCTAGGCCACGGGCATGCTAAGCTAACACTCTACATATTGGCCACAACCCCGTCCCTAAAAAGTCGTATTTACCCGCCTAACCACTTTCTGAAGTATTTTTATTATTCCTTATTTTACAAACGAGGAAACAGAAGCCTAGTCAAGCGGGAGGAAGAGGGAGCCGGAACTCCGTCCATCTCCAGGGCGTCTGGATCCTCTTTTCTTGCAAGTTCACACAGTTCTTGACCAGATCTTAGCTCAGTCATTCTTACAGCTTTCGGCGTCCCGGAAACTTCTCTTTTTGCAGATAATCTTTCCTTGACTGGACCTAACTCTCCTAAGGGCCCCAGATTGGCTCTCCAGTAGCTCCCTTCCGCACTGATTACGAAGGTTTTTATCCCTCCAGATTTACTTCCCAACCTCTGTCCTAAAATCCTTTCACCCTTTCCCTGAAATCCACACTCACCAAGTTCTCCTGGCGTCCCACAACGCAACCGAAAGCCAACTCAAATCAGCGAGCGTCTACCAAATCCTACCAATCGCTCACGAGCTCAGGTGTTTAGGTTGCACACCAATAGGACGGTTGTTCACCGAGCAGCACTTCCCATCTTGCCTTGCGCCTCACCGGCAGAGGTTCCTGGGAAGTGTAGTTTCTCTTCTGCACACAGCATTGCGCAAAGATGAAGTGCGGGAGAGTAGTGGTGGAGGGGGTGGGGAGCTAAGTATCCCTTGGCTGTTAGAACTCATCCGTTTTGACAACTCAGTCTAAACTATTTAACTATTTTCCTTTAATAAAATCTGTTGCATAAATGATATACCCAGTCACAAGCAGACAACAGGAACTCCTCCTGAGAGTATCTTTTACACCTTTGTTTCATTTGTTTCAAGTGACCCTAAGAAAAGTTCCACTCATCCTAGGGAGTTATACAAGCCTGTGATCCCAATACGTGGGAAGGGAAGTAAAAAGGATCAGGAGTGGCCGGGCAGTGGTGGTTCACGCCTTTAATCCCAGCACTTGGGAGGCAGAGGCAGGCGGATTTCTGAGTTCAAGGCCAGCCTGGTCTACAGAGTGAGTTCCAGCACAGCCAGGGCTACACAGAGAAACCCTGTCTCGAAAAACCTAAAAAAAAAAAAAAAAAAAAGGATCGGGAGTTTAAGGTCATCCTTGGTCAAACAGCAGTTTAGAAGCCTGGGTTACCTAAGGCCCTGACTCAAAAAGACAAAACAATTGGAGGACAGAGAGGGAGAGGGGAGAGGGGAGAGGGGAGAGGAAGAGAGAGAGGAGGAGAGAGAGAGGAGGGAGGAAAGAGAGGGGAGAGGGAAGAGGAAGAGAGAGAGGAGGGAGGAAAGAGAGGGGAGGGGGGAGGGAGGGAGGGAGAGGGAGTAAGACAGAGAGAAACAGAGACACTTCTGTGACTTAGCTTAGATGTAGTTAGGAAGTTAGGGATGGTTGTGAGCCACCATATGGATGCCAGGAACCAACCAAATCAGGGCTCTCTGCCAGAGCAACGAATGCTTTTAACTCTTTTTTTTGTTTTTTTTGTTTTTTGTTTTTTTGAGACAGGGTTTCTCTGTGTAGTCCTGGCTATCCTGGAACTCACTCTGTAGACCAGGCTGGCCTCGAACTCAGAAATCCGCCTGCCTCTGCCTCCCAAGTGCTGGGATTAAAGGCGTGCACCACCACCACCGGCTGCTTTTAAGTCTTGAATCATCTTTCTTGAATCATCTATCTATCTATATATGTATGTATGCTTTTGTTTTGTTTGTTTCTGGTTTTTTGAGAAAGAGTCTCACTATGTATCCAGGTTAGCTTGGATCTTGCTATATAGAGCAAGCTATCCTGGAACTCAGAGATCTTCCAGCATTTGCCTCTCAAGTTCTGGAACTCAAGGCATAAGCCCAGTGTATGGGAGGCAAGGGCAGCCAGCCTGGTCTACACAGAAAGTTCTAGGGAAGAGCTACATAAAGAAACTCTTAAACAAACAACAAACAAAACAAACAAAGGAAAAGGCACAGCCCATCATCCCTGACCCAAAACACATTTTAATGGCTATTTGCTTGTTTGCTCATTCATTGGATACAACCTGAGACTGGACTCTGGCTTCAGGAATCATAGTTACTTAATGGTAAACAAGGATTCTTCCACTGAACTGTACTCCCCACCCAAGCCTGACTCCAAGAATTTCCCAGGGACTAACCAAAATAAAATAACAAAGAAGGAAAAACTATAAACTTTCTCCTTATCCTTTCCCATGATATGAATAGGGAAATCAGTTATTTGAAATATCACATTGAAAAAATTGTGTACACTTATCAGTGAGCCATTGAAGTTGACATAGGTGTGAAAACTTCAGTTTTCAAGCTTTCCAAATTTTAAGGAAATGATTCTATGCATTCCAGAATTAATCCTTTTATACATCTTCTTTTGTTACTAAGACAGGGTTCTCCGACTAGTGTTGGGTTTAAAGGCATGAGCCACCACTCTCAGATCTTCATATATCTTTCTGATGTTTAAATGAGACTGGCTAAACATAACATTTGAATATATAATCCCTTGACCGGAGACAAGTCCCAATCCTCTGGCCTCCATGGGCACTAGGCACATACATACATGCAGACAAAACACTCATAAACATAAAATAAACCTAAAATTTTCATTTATGGTAAAAATTATAGTATAACTACTAACTTTAAAAGCATGATTCAATCATTCCTATACATTTCTAGTTTTTAAAAAGGAGGAGGAAGAGGATGAGAAAGAAGAGGAGGAAGAAGAGGAGGAGGAGCCTACAGTGAGGGCAGACTACAGCTATAGCTATCTAGCCTACAGTGAGGGCAGACTACAGCTATGGCTATCTAGCCTCCAGTGAGATCTTTAAAAATGTATACATGTGTGTACATGCTGCACATGTATGTGCCCTCATAAGTTTAGAGAGCATTAGCTCTCCTGGAGCTGTGGTTATAGACAGATGTGAGCCACACCACCTGGGTGATGTGATCTGAACTCAAGTCTTCTCAAAGAGCAGCAAATGCTACTGGCTGGTCAGGGGACAGAGCCATTTCTCTATCCCCTATAATTGGCCTTTTTTTTTTTTTTTTTTTTTACAGTGTTTTTCTAGGTAGCCTGCTGTCCTGGAACTCACTCTGTAGACTAGGCTGTCAGTGTACTCAGATATCTGCCTGTCTCTGCCTCCTAAGTGCTGGTATATTAGATATATCAGATAGCACCACGCCAGGCAACTTAGTGAGACCCTATATCAAAAACTAAAGTTTCAAACAGAGGCTGCGGGGCTGCTGAGATGGTTTAGCCACTGAAGGCACTTGCTGACAAGCCCGGTGCATTCGGTAGCTCCTGGAACCCACGAGGTGAAGGCGAGAACTGACTCCAGCAGGTTGCCCTGTGATTTCCACACGTGCTCTGTGCCGCGGAGCGCTACACAATAAAAATATGTTGTGTAGACACAATATTTTTCAAGTGCTCAGTGGCAGAGTACTTACCTGTGGAGCCCGGGGCTCAATCTCTAGTACTGCAAAATCAAATAACCCCGCTACTGCTGAGATGAAAGGCATTTCTCTAGACATCCAGTACTTTATAACCTTTTTTCACTCACCGAGATTCGCCCACTCCTGTTACTTTGATGTGAGGCTTTATGATATTAAAAAATAAATTTAGAGCCGGGCAGTGGTGGCGCACGCCTTTAATCCCAGCACGTGGGAGGCAGAGGCAGGCGGGTTTCTGAGTTCGAGGCCAGCCTAGTCTACAGAGTGAGTTCCAGGACAGCCAGGGCTACACAGAGAAACTCTGTCTCGAAAAACCAAAATAAATAAATAAATAAATAAATTTAGGAGTGGTATCTACTTGTAGTTCCAGATACTGGGGAGGCTGAGGCAGGAAGATCATTTGCATCCAGTACAATAAGAGCCTACGTGAAACAGAGAGACCCTTGTTCCAAAGTAAAATGAAATACGTCAGAGGCCATATTCCATAGCCTTGCCAAATAATTACCAGACTTAGGCATTAATTTCATTCTACTCTAACACTGATAAGTTACAGATAAATATGTGCTACTTGGAATGCATTTTCCACAATTTATTTTTCCTCAACAGTTGCTTCTTTTGTTGTCATTTTTTTTTTTTATCCCAGGGTAGCCTTGGCACAGATAGCTGACAATGATCTTGGAATTGTGATCTTTTAGTCTCCATCCCCTAAATTCTGGGATTACAGGGTCTCTCGGGCTTCAATCCCCAGCCAAATAACAATATATTTTGATTGCACATGTAATAAAAAAACTGGTTTGGTGAGTTTT
Source organism: Montemys delectorum (assembly GCA_019843815.1). Classification (NCBI taxonomy): domain Eukaryota; kingdom Metazoa; phylum Chordata; class Mammalia; order Rodentia; family Muridae; genus Montemys; species Montemys delectorum. Next base: position 40,218 of record JADRCD010223655.1, read on the forward strand.
AAAATTTTAAGTATTCCAGGTAATAGTCATGTACACCTTTGATCCCAGCACTTGGAAGGCAGAGGCAGGTGTACCTCTGGGAGTCTGAGGCCAGCCTGATCTACAGAGAGAGTTCCAGGACAGCCAAGGCTCTACAGAGAAACCCTGTCTCGAAAAAGAAACACAAAAATTTAAAAGTCTTTTGAATTTCACTATTTCTTTTTATGTGCATAGTTTGTTTGGTTTTTTTCAGATTAAGTACTAAATGACCTAAGTCTTGTTAAAAATTATTTTAGTAATTGCATATAATTCATCATACCTTCCTGTGTCCATTTTTCTTTGTATATCACTTTTTCTCTCTTTTCTTTAAGCAAGAAATGGAGAGTAGACTGGAGTTACAACTCACGGCACATTTGCCTTGGGTTCAAATTCTAGTACAGAAAGAGAATAAGCAAACCAGCCTGAGTCCATTTCCCTGCATTCTGATCCTGGCCATTTTGTTGGTTTGTTTGTTTGTTTGTTTGTTTTGTTTTGTTTTGACTAGCAGAATAGAACCTATTTCTTTTGTTTGTTTGTTTGTTTGTTTGGTTTGTTTGTTTTTTAGATTTATTATATGTATGTGTAAGTAGCTGTCTCCAGACACACCAGAAGAGGTGTCAGATCTCTTTAAGGATGGTTGTGAGCCACCATGTGGTTGCTGGGATTTGAACTCAGGACCTTCGAAAGAGCAGTCTTAACCCCTGAGCCATCTCTCCAGCCCAGTTTGGGTTGTGTGTGTGTGTGTGTGTGTGTGGGAGTGAGACAGGGTTTTACCACTAGCTTCCTACTGCCCTTAGTTTACTTAATGTGTGAATATGTATATGAATGTGTGTGGACTCCTGTGAAGGTCTGAGGATAGCTTTCAGTTCTATCCTTTAACCATGTGGGTTCCAGGAGTCAAACTCAGGCTTTCAGGTTTGGTGGCAAGTGCCCTTCGCAGCTAAGCTATTGTTCTGGCCCTGACCTTGTATTCTTTTTTATTTTTTATTTTATTTTATTTTATTTATTTTATTTTTTTATCCGACACAGGGTTTCTCTGTATAGCCCTGGCTGTCCTGGAACTCAACTTTGTAGACCAGGCTGGCCTCAAACTCAGAAATCTGCCTGCCTCTACCTCCCAAGTGCTGGGATTAAAGGCGTGCGCCACCACTGCCCGGCTGATCCTGTATTCTTGACCGATCTGGAACTTGTTATGTGTATCATGTGGCCTCATGGTGTTCTTTCCACATCTCCTTCTCCAGAATTGAAGTGTTTTTTTGTTTGTTTTTTGTTTTTGTTTTTGTTTTTTTTGAGACAGGGTTTCTCTGTGTAGCCCTGGCTGTCCTGGAACTCACTCTGTAGACCAGGCTGGCCTCGAACTCAGAAATCCATCTGCCTCTGCTTCCCAATAAATCTTTTTTTTTATTTTTTAAAGATTTACTTATACGTAAGTACACTGTAGCTGGCTTTGGACACTCCAGAAGAGGGCGTCAGATCTCGTTACGGAAGGTTGTGAGCCACCATGTGGTTGCTGGAATTTGAACTCAGGACCTTCGGAAAAGCAGTCGGTGCTCTTAACCACTGAGCCATTTCTCTCCTGCCCCCAGAATTGAGTTTATAGTTCTGCGCCACCACACAGGGATTTTCCTTATTATAGACAAAGTCTCTTGTAGCTTAATCAGGCCTCAAATTCATATGAAGCTCGGACTGCCCCTAAACCATCTATCTTTACTGTGGATATATAGATGTGCAGGGCACAAGATAACTTTTGGAGCCGGTTCTTGCCTTCAACCTTGTAGAGTCAGGCTTAAACGCATAAAGGAATTGTAGGAGCGTATACCAGAAACGTGGCTTTTTTTCTCCCCCTCCCTACACAGCCTTTGCTGATTGGAACTCTAGGCGTGCGCAACCATGCCCGGCCTTACACGTAGAGGTTTCTGACAAGGAGACTAGTTTCATAGCAAACTGAAAAAGGGTCAGCAAAAGCAGGTGTCTTCAGGTCCTGCTTACTTCTCAAACAAGGTTTCAGGACGACTGCCAACAGCTAGAATAGCAAGGCCAGGAACTATACAGTTCCGGGTTAGTGAGGAAAAAGCAATTCGCAGCTGGTGGTTAAGGCCGGCCCACATGATGACGCAATAGGGCTGAAGCCAATAGGTCACGGAGAAGCTAGAGACCCGTATGAAGGCGACGGGGTGAAAGTATTCGTACGAGACTAGCATTCGAAAGAAGAAAACAGAGACACGGGAATTCTGCCAAGGGCTAGTCACTTGTCCAAACGTAGACAACTGTGTTAAAACAGGTCTCGGAGATCAAACAGGGTAGATCCGCCACAGCGGAGCCCACCTGGCTTTCGTGTCCCCACTCCACAAAGAGGAACAGGAAGCACCTCACCGGAAGCAGTCCCTCTGCGCTCCGACGCCTTACACATTCCTCCGCGCGCCGGAAGAGCACGTTCCCCCTTGCGGGAGAGCTTCTCCCTCGCCTCTCCTCGAGGAGAGGTCGCGGAGCCTTCAGGGGCCACGCACCTAGAGTGGACGGAGGGCGCAGAACTTTGACCGGCAAGCGGAGAGAAAAAAAAAGAGAGAAAAGGCACGCCGGCTGTCATGGAAGGGAGGAAGGAGAGAAGACCCGACTAGACGTGGCGGCGGTGGGATTTTGTTTCCTGCGGCGGCGGCGGACTGATTTAGCAGTACGTTAACTTCCGGAAGCGTCCGGTCCCCGTGAGGAAAAGCCCTGAAGGAAACAATAACAAACGACCGGAGGGAGAGCTGCTGCGGCTTCCGTGAGGAATCGTTCTCTCCGAAGAAGATGCACTGCGGCCCCTGTGAGGGGACGTGAGAGGGCTTGGTGGCCGTCGGCCAAGCCTTCCCCCGCGTGTGCACCTCAGGCCCCCTGGCTTTTACCATGGCGGGCGTGGGCCCGGGGGGCTACGCGGCCGAGTTCGTGCCGCCGCCGGAGTGCCCGGTCTTCGAGCCCAGTTGGGAGGAGTTCACAGACCCACTAAGTTTTATCGGTCGCATCCGGCCTCTGGCCGAGAAAACTGGCATCTGCAAGATCCGTCCGCCCAAGGTAGCGAGCCTGAGGGCCGGGTGGGGGCGTGTTGGGTCGTTATTCTTGCTGTAAGTTTCCCTGTTTTGGTTCTTCCGTGCTTTCCTGGCCCCCTCCCTCATCTCTCGGTATCCCGCCGCTACTTTTCAGAATGTTTTGCCCTGGTTTCTGAACGCAGTTTCACGTCCACTTTTACATTTGATTTTTATCGCGTATGTGTACGCTCAGAGGACATTTTTTAGGCGTCGACTCTCTCCTGCGTTGTGGGTTGTGGGTCTCAGGGCTCGAACTCAGATTGTCAGGCTTGGGACTTAGGACTGAGCCTTCTTATCAGCTCTTAGGTGCCCCCATCCAAAGAAAGAAATAGGTATCTCTGGGACCTTTTTCTTCCAGAACTTATTGGGGCACGCACGGATGTTGTAGTGTGGGTTGGAGGTAAGGATAGCAAAAGGCTTCAGGCCCTCCTAGGGAAAGGCGTTTGAAGTGTCTTGTCGTTTGCTCCTGCACCATCTTTGTGTTTGCGTATTGAAAAAACCCACTTCTGTCGACTGTTTCCGTGTCCAAGCCTGCTAATGTTCAGTTTATCAAATCTTTGCGGGCCACTACTCAGGTTTCTTAAAATGTAATCCGAACTCAGGTTGTCTACAGGGTGATGTCACTAGACCAGTACCCCCACGCTAATTATTACTGCAACAAGAAAGGCATCCTTCAGGAAGATAAAGAACATTAATTAGTTTTTTTTTTTTTTTTTTAAATGTGGAGGTTTAGAAAGAATTGGTCAGTAAGTGAGGATGGAAGAAAACGTTGAATTCTCAAGATGTAAGAAAGGGACAAAGGTCCCCGAGCTGTACTATATAAATAATCGAATTTGCCTATAAATTGGTTAATTACCCTCACTTTTTAGGGTTAGGAAAGCAGATGATACCCCGTAATGAGTGGAATTAACTCCCTAGAAGGTCAAATGATATGCCCAAGGTCAAAGATTTATTTATTTTTTTTAATTCATTAGGTACTTTCCAAATAACGTTGCTGGTGTGGGAGAGTGCTGCAAGTCTAAGGCTTCCATCCTCACTAACATGGGAGAAAAACCTTGTCCAAATGTTGCTGAAAAATCAGCCCCAGGGTCAACTGGATGTTGTTTAGATGAGATCCCTGTGCCTTGTTAAAGTAGCCAAGGCGTGGCTACAGACATTCTGAGTACGATTTTCTTTCCTAGCAGGTACCCAGGTGACTTTTCCCCTTGTTAAGATGGTCAAGCTGTGTAGTCTAGGTTGATTGGGAACTCTTAAGCCTCCTGCCTCTACTTCGGAGTACTAGGATTATGGTCATGTGCCATACTCAGTGGATTTTTTTCCTTTTTTTTTTTTTTTAAAGTTTTACTTGGTAAACTTGAGTGTTTATTGGACACTGTTTTATATTTGACAAGCTCATTGTATTCTTCCTGGATAACCTTGGAGAGTATAACTGTATATTGTGGGATGGTAAGATTTGAGAATTGTTTTTCCAAGTAATATTAAAATGTAAAATATAAGAACATTGCTTTTTTCTTTTTTTGGTCTCTATAGTGAAAACTTACTTACGCTATGGTTTGTGGCAGCTCCATGCTAAATGACCAGAATAATTCTTTCTATTTAGGATTGGCAACCTCCATTTGCCTGTGAAATAAAAACCTTCCGTTTCACTCCTAGAGTCCAGCGCCTGAATGAACTTGAGGTGAGTATTAGACCAGTCTCTGCTTTGTTTTTGTTTTTGTTTTTTTTCCTTAGCGGTGGTGTTGTTTGGGACTCAGGGCTTCACACAGACTAAGCAAATGCTCTGCCATGGCTTTATATAGCTCCAGCCTCCTGATGGCTTACCTTAAGATTTTATTTTATTTTTTGCCAAAACTTAATTTACTTTTATTAATTACCTTAAGATTTTAGACAGAGAATTTTGAAAAGTTCGTACCAGGACCCAGAGTTTGTGTTAACTAGAATTTAATGAATAATAGTTAATTGATATTTGAGAAAAGTGTCTTTTAAGACTGTTTCAGCCGGGCGGTGGTGGCGCAGGCCTTTAATCCCAGCACTTGGGAGGCAGAGGCAGAAGGATTTCTGAGTTCGAGGCCAACTTGGTCTACAGAGTGAGTTCCAGGACAGCCAGGGCTACACAGAGAAACTTTGTCTCGAGAAAAAAAAAAGATTGTTTCAAGTAGTTACTACTTTTTTTTCCTTTGCTTCTTCACTCAATGGAAAACTTTTTTTAACATATTTTCTTAGTGGAAATTCTAGCTAGTGCTTACCTTTAAAAAAATGGAAATCCCTTGCCTTCTTCCCTCCCTTCCTCTCTTTTTTTTTTCTTTCCTTCCTTACTTCTTTCCTTTTTTTTTTTTTAAAGCAGAGTCTCATGTGGTCCAAGATGTCAGTTAGCTTGATATATAATCCATTACTACTTAGATCCCCTGATCTTCCTGCTTCTACTTCCTGTGTGTTGGAATCACAGGTGTGCACCATCATGCCCAGTTTTATGATGCTAGGAATAGAATTCTGGGCTTCAAGAAGCTAGGCATGTGCTCCACCAGTTGAGCTACTTCTCCAGCCTGCTTTTTTATACTCCTACCTTCTTGAGCCAGTCTTTCGTTGTAGCTAATATGTGGTCTGGTCTGGAGTTTACTATGTAGCCTAGGCTAGCTTTGAACTCATGGCAGTCCTGTCTCAGCCTCCTGGGTGTGCTGGGGTTACAGAAGGCTCTTGCTGTGATGTCCAGCTCCCAACTTGGAATTTTTTTCCCTACTTATATGTATGTTAGATAATGTACAAAATGGATTTCGTTATGATATTTTCATATTGTTAGATAAAAAAATGGAGTCAGCAGTGGTTGGTTCAGTAGAGAAGCTGACAAATAATTACTCTTTGGAAATGAAGGTTATTAGGAGAAAGGGCCCATAGACCATGATTATATCTTTCAGTAGAGCATATTGCATTTGTAAACATTTGTAGGAAACAGTTGCATTTAAGATAGCATAACAGTGGCTGGAAAGATGACTCAACAGTTATTTCAGAGGCCCTCGGTTAGACTCCCACCCTCTGAAACTCCAGTTCTAGGGGGACCAGATGCCCTCTTGTAGTATCTGTAGGTATACTACACCCATACAGATTCAAAAACCGCAAACAACCAAGAGGAACATAACAAACCTTAAATGAAAGAGGAAGCTTTTTTTGTTTGTTTTTTTTCTTCTTCTTTTTTTCTTTTTATTTGAGATGGGGTTTCTCTGTGTAGCCCTGGCTATCCTGAACTCACTCTGTAGGCCAGGCTGGCCTCAAACTCAGAGATCTACCTGCCTCTGCCTCCAGAGTGCTGGGATTAAAGGCGTGTGCCACCACTGCCCGGCTGAGGCTTTCTTTTAACATCTAGCAAAGAACTTTATTAAAAAGGATGACTTAAAGTGAGAGTAAAAGAGGCAGCCGTCATAGATAGGATGATGGGAAGAAGGCAGGGTTGAGGTAGAGCAATTTGGGCATAGAGAATTTTCTCTGGATTGGAAGCAAAGATAGCAAAATGTTTTTGTGCTTTTGTTGGTCAATAAGGTGTTATACTCTACCATTATTCACAGTAATTGTGCCTCCATTTCCTTTGCTGTTTTTTTGTTTCTAAGCATGCTACGACTTAGTTTATTAAGTCTTTTCAGACAGCCTAACAACTCAGCCAATAGAGTTCAGCACTCAGAAACATCTATCACCCTGCTTTCTCCCCCAGCTCTTTGTTTTTGATTTCTGTATTTTAATAATTTTAGGCAATGACTAGAGTAAGATTGGACTTCCTGGATCAACTGGCAAAATTTTGGGAACTTCAAGGATCGACGTTGAAGATCCCCGTGGTGGAGAGGAAAATCCTGGATTTGTATGCTTTAAGTAAGGTGAGGCCAAACTTGCCCTGGAAGCTGAGCAGAATGTTGAGTATAGCTCAGTGGTGTTTAGTAGTTCTTGGTCTGTACCAGGTCCTCCCATGAGGAGATTGAACAGAGGTTCGTGATTCAAGAACTTAAGAATTCTAAGTACTCTTTTCTGTGTAATAGCACCAACTGTCCAGGCAGGCTGGCCTCGAATGCAACGATCTGCCAGCCTCTGCCTCTCAGTGCTTGCATCAGAGGCGTGAACTACTATGCCCAACAGGGTTTTCAGTATAGTCTAAAAAATATTTTAATTTTTTGTACTGCTATGCAAGCACTTTGCTATTGAGCCATATCCTTGGTTCATATTTATTTATTTATTTATTTTTATGTATTTGATTTTTTAAGAAGATTTATCTTTATATGCATTGGTGTTTTGTGTGCATGTGTGTCTGGATACTGTATTGTACTGTCCATGGAAATCAGAAGAAAGTGTCAGATGCTGTATAGTTACAGATGTAACGAGTTACACCATGTGTGTGCTAGGCATTTGACACTAATAAAACTAAAATTCAAAAATAATAAAAGTGTCGTCACTCAAAAGTCACAGCAGCCACAGATTTTTACTGTGTTAGAAAACATGTAGCTCAGCGTGCTGTCCATACTTTGAGTCCCAGTACTTGAGAGGCAGAAAGAGATGGGTCTCTGTGATTCTGGGCCTAGGACTACATGGTTAGACACCCTGTCTCAAAACAGGCAAACAAAAAGGTGGGTAACCTAGAAGAACAAAGAGTGCTTTTAACTGCTAAGCCATCTCTCCAGCTCATTGTTGTTGTTGTTGTTTTTTTAAAACAGTCTTGATATGTCTACTTTTATGTGTGTATGGAAACTAAGGCTTGGGGTTCACTGGTTATCTGTCTCCATGGATCTTCTGTTATCCACCGACCTGGGACTACAAAAACTAGCCACTGCATCCAGCTTTTTTTTTTTTTTTTTTGGTTTTTCGAGACAGGGTTTCTCTGTATAGCCCCGGCTGTCCTGGAACTTACTCTGTAGACCAGGCTGGCCTCAAACTCAGAAATTCACCTGCCTCTGCCTCCCAAGAGCTGGGATTAAAGGCATGCGCCACCACCGCCCAGCTGCCTCCAGCTTTTAAAGTGGGTACTAGGGACTGAACTCAGGCCCTTATGTTTTTTGATAGCCACTTTAACAATGGAATCATCTCCCCGGGTCCCACCGTCACCACCATCCCCCTTCTTTGTATGCTTTTGGGTTTTTTGAGACAAGATTTTGTTTTATGTCCCTGGATGCCCGACCATGATGTGATCCTCCTGCTATTGCTTCCTTGAGTGTTTCAGTTATAGGTGTATGCCACCATGTTTAGCTATATCTTGAGAAATCTAATTCCTTTTGTTGGGTATTTTTGAAATGTTTGGGTTGGGCCGGAGTAATGGGCTTTTACAAAATAAATCAGACTTAAAATGAAAACGGTTCTCTTTGTCCCCAACCATCCCTGTTTCTCATGCTAGTCGCTTGCAGTGCTTTTGACTGTTACTAATTTTGAACTTTTATGTCTCCAAATAAGACTTTCTGGGACTTTTCCATTTTTGGTTTTGTGTATTATATGTGAATTTTTTACTCTTGAGTTATAGGTCTTATGCCTAATGAAATGGTTCATTGAATAATGGTTCATGCCCTGACTTTGATGCCTGGAACCCAAGTAAAGGAAGGAAGGGAGAAAGAAACAATAAACTCCACAAAGTTGTCCTCTGACCTTTATTTGAGTGCTGTGGTACACATGCACCCCTTTAGTATAAACACCCAATAATAAAAAGATCTTTTTGTTTGTTTGGTTGGTTTATGGTTTTTTTCAGACAGGGTTTCTGTGTAGCCCTGGCTATCCTGGAATTCCCTCTGTAGACCAGTCTGGCCTTAAACTAAGAGATTCATCTGCCTCTGCCTCCTGAGTGCTGCTGGGGTTAAAAGCCATATACAACATAAAAAGATCTTAAATTTAGAACACTATATGCACTTTCTTTCTCTATCTCTCTGAGGGACAGGCTCTCATCTCCAGCTTGATGAGTTAGCCAAAGTTGATCTTGAAATTCTAATCTCACTATCTCCACTGATGATTGAGCCATCTTTCCAGCCCTTGGTTTTAGGATTTTTGTTTGTTACATAAATATATGTACCCAAAGCAAATCCCTTGTGACTCAAAACTCACTGTGTTGCAGAGGTTGGCTCTAACTCTAATCCTTTTACCTGAGTGATGGGTTATACATAACTGGTATCCTCAAGGTTTGAGCATACTCTACCTGGCACCCCACACCCAATGTGTGTCTGTATATAAATCTACATAAGTATACACACATGCATTATGTGTGTTTGTGTTCTGTGTGTATATGCACCATGTGCATGCAGGTGCCTGTGGAGTCCTAAAGAGGAGGGCATTGGATCCCTGGAATACCTGTAATTAACAGGTGTTTGTGATTTTCCCAGTTTCGGTGTTTGGAACCAAACTCAGGTCCTTTGCTAGAGGAATGAGCTCTTTTAACCACAGAAATGTGTCCAGCCTTGCAGCTTGTTTCAAAAATATTTCTTTGGTTTTGGTTGGAGGCTTTTTTTTTTTTTGTGGGGATGGTTAGGGTTTTTTTTTGTTGTTGTTGTTCATTTACATATTTTCATACTGCATAATGCATGAAGTATAAATTTATTAAATATTTTTAATATCTTTTTTATTTTATATCAAACAACTTTTTTTTTTTTTTAGATATTTTCTTTATTTACATGTAAATTTCTCCTTTCCCAGGTTCCCCTCCAAAAAACAAACAAACAAACAAACAAAAACAAGAGCAAACCCCTTTTGCCTCCCCCCTCCCCATGCCTGCCACCCCACCCTCTCCCACTTATTGGCCCTGGCATTCCCTTACACTGGGGCACAAAACCTTCACAAGGCCGAGGTCCTTTACTCCTATAGATGATCGAATTTGCGATCCTCTACTATACACATGCTATAAATTTATTAAATATTTTTAATATCTTGAAAGTGGACCCAGTAATATTAAATTTTAAAGTTTGATGTTTGTAAAAATCATTGTTTCCACTCATTTATTAACGGTATCAGTTTAATTAAAGGTAGTTTACATCTTAAGTCAAAAGTAATGTTTATATTTACAGACAACATACAGAATTAGGATGCTGGAATTTTACTTACCTGGTGAAACTTTTATTTTAAAGCATTAATTTTGTGTGTATGCACATACATGAAAATATAAGGTGTTTGTGGAGGTCAGAGGACAACTGGTTCTCCTATCATGTTGGTTCTCTATCATCTATGGATGAAACTCAGATCATCAGACTTGGGAGCAATAGCCTACCTGAGGAACCATCTTTCTGGCCTACTGTTTTTACTTTTAAAGTTAGATCTCATACATCCCAGTCTGGCCTCCAACTTACTGTGTATTGGAAAATGACCTCGAATGTCAAGTCCTCCTGTCTTTACCCCCCAACCCCCACCCCGAGAGCTTAAATTACAGGTGTGCATTACCACACCTAGGTTTTATGGTATTAGGTTTTGTGCATACTGGGCAAGCAGTCTACTGGCTGCTCTGGGGAAAAAGCTTTTATCTCTTGAGATTATACAAGTTAGGATGCATGACACTAATCTTTTTCCCTAATGAATTCCTACTTTTTTTTTCAGATTGTTGCCAGCAAAGGAGGTTTTGAAATAGTCACCAAAGAGAAGAAATGGTCTAAAGTGGGTAGCCGCTTGGGATATCTGCCAGGAAAAGGAACTGGGTCTCTTTTGAAGTCACACTATGAAAGAATTCTCTACCCATACGAGCTTTTCCAGTCTGGTGTCAGCCTTATGGTGAGATGCACCATAGTTCTTAGAGTGGAAAATTTAATTTGCCAAGTATAAACTTCAAGTGATACTCACTATAAGGGATAATGCTTATGCAGACAAAGTGGGATCACTGTTTCTAGGCACCAAAAGAAGAAAAAGTATGTTAAAGCTTAAAAATTAGAACTGTTTCTAGTGGTTTGCAGAGTAAAGGATAATGGGAATGAGGGGTGTCTTCATATTTAATATAAATCTTCATGATTTCTGGAATACATTTTGGTTTTGTTTGGTCTATTTTGGATTTTTGAGACAGGGTTTCTCTGTGTAGCCTAGAATTTACTGTGTAGACTAGATTGGCCTCCAGCTTATAGATACTTGTCTGCTTCTGCCTCCTGAGTACTATAATTGAAAATATGAGCTGCCACACCCAGCCCCAAAGCCACTTATTTTTTTTTGTTTCTTTGTTTTTTTTCTTTTTTCGAGACAGGGTTTCTCTGTGTAGCCCTGGCTGTCCTGGGACTCACTGTGTAGACCAAGCTAGCCTCAAACTTAGAAATCTGCCTGCCTTTCCCTCCTAAGTGCTGGGATTAAAGGTGTGTGCCACCATTGTCCGGCCCCATCCCCACTTCTTAATGTTGGCTAAACCTTAAAGAGGTTTCTGGGTTTGGGGGGGGGGCAGAACTCAGTAGGAGTGATTTTTAAGAGTACTTACAGGCTGTGTCTGTACCAACACCCTTAGCTCCTCCGTGACTAGATTTGTCTATGATATTTCTGTTTTGAGTCTGAGCCTCTTATTCTTACAGCTTTAACCAGTTATGAGTCTTTGTATTATCCATCACACGCTGCAAAAAAAAAGCTGCTTTTCTGGTCAAAGAGGATGGCAGCACTAATATTCAATCATAAATACTTAAATCCAATTTGACTGGCAAATCTTGACTATTTAGCAAAATAGCAATAAATTTCTACTAGGGACTATCACTTTTGCAGCCATTGACCTTTTGATTATGTGTATAGTATCAAAGGTGACTTCCTTCTGTGAAACAGACTTCAAATCCAAGAAGTGACTGGTTAGCTATGGCTGATGTGCCGCTATTATACTAGTGGGCCCATTGTGTCTGGCAAGTTGATAGTGTGTCATTCAGGGTTAACTTAAACTTTTTTGTGAGGAGTGTAATGGTTCAATCTTGAATGTTCTTTTTTCTCACTGGCTGTCTTAGTTAGGGTTTACTGCTGTAAACACACACCATGATTCAGGCAAGTCTTATAAGGATGACAGGTAATTGGGGCTGACTTACAGGTTCAGTTCATTATCGTCTAGGCAGGAACATGGCAGCATCCAAGCAGGCATGGTGCAGGGGAGCTGAGAGTTCTACATCTTCATCTGAAGGCTGCTAGCAGAATGCTGACTTCCAGGCAGCTAAGATGAGGGTCTTAAAGCCCATGCCCACAGTGACGCACGTACTCCAACGAGGCCATACCTCCTAATAGTGCCATTCCCTGGGCCAAGCATATACAAACCAATACATTCCACTCCCTGGCCTATGGGGGCCATATTGAGCAATAGCATTATAAAAGGACATATAGTCCAACTTCAAAAGTCCTCAAAGTCTATAGCAGTTTCAGTACTGTTAAAAGTTCAAAAGTCTCTTCTGAGATCTATCCAATCACTTAACTATAATCCCCAATTAGGAAACCAGCTGGGCAAACTTCAAACTCTGTATCTCCATGTCTGATGTCAAAGTGGTCTTCAGATCTCTAACTCCTTTTTCATCTTTTTTGACTGCAACAAACTTACTTTTCTGGTATGGTTCCACTCCCTATGAGCAGCATTCCTCAGCAGATATCCTATGGCTTTGGCATCTCGAAAATCTTGGAAACACAGCTTCTTTGTGCTCTTAGAAAATACTTCCCAGAAGATTTCACTTCAGTGATACTGGTCTTTTCTTAATCCCTGCTAATTTCTTAGCTCCAGCTAACCAGTATCAGTTATTCCAGTAGTCCCTTTTATTTTTCACTCTAAAGCCAGAGTCACATGGCCGAAGCTGCTGAGTTCTGATCCTTGCTGGAGCAGGGACTTTTGACCCCTTTGTTCTATTATATTATCACTATCTTTCGGTTTTCTAACTCCTTCACTGCCTAAGCTTGGTGTCCTGGATCTTGGTCTGTAATTGACCTTGAACTCAGATCTGCATGCCTGTCTCCTGGGATTAAAGATGTGTCCCACCATGCCTGGATCTAAATTTAGCTAGGTAGGATCTTGCCCCATAGTCCTACTCCCTTATTTGCTATCTCCTAGAACATAGGATTTAGCTCCATTTCACTTCCCGGTGCTACTTTAATACTCAAACCAAACCATATATTTTCTTTTCTAAGCTTGCTAAATTTATTCAAGATGCTCTTCATGAGAACAAAGTCTCTGCTGGGGTATTTTGAGACTTCCTTTGTCAGTTCAATTAATATAAATTTCTTACTTTTTTCTTTTTCTTTTTTTTTTTTTTTTTTTAGTATTTTAGTTTTTTTTTTTTTGAGACAGGGTTTCTCTGTGTAGCCCTGGCTGGCCTGAAACTCACTCTGTAGACCAGGCTGGCCTGGAACTCAGAAATCTGCCTGCCTCTGCCTCCCAAGTGCTGAGATTAAAGGCACGTGCCACCACTGCCCAGCTAATATAAATTTCTTTACCTTAGCCTCATGTACACTCTTCAGACAAGGGCAAAAAGCAGCCACCAAAATACCACAAAAACAGTCTATATGCCACACACTGGAATTCTTCTCCACTGAAACCTCTTGGGCCAGGTCTGCACAGTTCAGATCACTCTCAGCAACAAAACAAAGTCTTCCATATTCCTACTAGGATAGCTCATTAAGCCCCACTCAAAGCATTCCACTGCTGTCCAAGTCCAAAGTCCCCAAATCCACATTGTTCCAGATAAAAACATGGGTCAGGCCTATCACAACAATACCCTAGTCCTTGGTACCAACTTCTTTCTTAGGGTCTTACTGCTGTGAACAGACACCATGACCAAGGCAACTTCTATAAAGACAACATATAATTGGGGCTGACTTACAGGTTTAGAGGTTCAGTCCATTATCATCAAGGCAGGAACATGGCGGTATCCAGGAAGGTATGGTGCAGGAGGAGCTGAGAGTTCTACATCTTCATCTGAAGGCTGCTAGCAGAATGCTTCCAGGCAGCTAGTTGTAAGGATCTTACCCACCATGACACACCTACTCCAACAAGGCCACACCTAATAGTGCCTCTTCCTGAGCCAAGCATATACAAGCATATACCATCACATACATCTTCTAGAACTGGAGTTCCAGAGAGTTGTGAGCTGCCATGTAGGTGCTGGGAACTGCATGCAGGTCCTCTGCAAAGAGTACCATGTGCTTTCAACCACTGAGCTATCACTAGCTTTCCTCCATTTTTTGTGATCTTCGTGAAGTGTCTTCTTATATCTTTTTTTTCATTAAAAAAGAGCTGTTTGCCTTATACTTGTAAGGGTTTGATATTTATTTCTGGACTTGGCTTTTTTCAGGTTTTTTTTGGTACATACTTGACATTTTTATAGTGATGTCTGTTTTAAGATGTACTGCCCCATTGACTTCTTTTATAAAGTGTTCTTGACGTAGCTTTAGTTTTTGAGACTATGTCTTGATCTGGAGCTCAAGGAAATAAAGAGTTATTGTAATTTCTGATTTTTTTTTTTTTTTTTGAGAAACAGGTTTTACTCTTTAGCCCTGGCTGGCTTCTAACCACTAACTTGGATATCTGTGTGCTGCTCTGTTCTTCCAAAGTTAGTAGGCCTTTTTTCCTCTCTCTCTTTCCCTCCTTTCCTTCCTTCTTTTCTTTTCTTTCCTTTTCTTCCTTTCTCTCTACTTTTTTTTTCTTTTTACTAAATTTATTTTTGTTTTCTTGTTTGTTTTTTTCAAGACAGTGTTTCTCTGTGTAGCCCTGGCTGTCCTGGAACTTACTCTGTAGACCAGGCTGGCCTCGAACTCAGAAATCCTCCTGCCTCTGCCTCCCAAGTGCTGGGATTAAAGGCGTGCGCCACTACTGAGACAGTGTTGCTATGTAGTTCCAGCTGGCCAGGACTCCATTTGTAGAGCAAGCCAGCTTTGAACACCAGTGATTATAGGTGTGTATGCGCCATCATGCCTGGTTCTATCCCTTTCAAAAGGCAGCTTTTCCGATTGGTTCATTTGTCATCTTTATTGACCAATAGTTGACCTTAAAACTATATGCTTATTTTTCTGTGTTATTCTGTTGTTCCACAGCAGTCCCTTTCTTATGTGTGGTTTCATTTTCTCTCGTTTCAGTTTACCTAGTTAACACAAGTCCAGATTAAGTCCAGAAGTACATAATCTATGTTTCACTTTAAATTTCATTTTGAATAGTGTGGTTAAATCTTGTTCCTTCTTGTCCTAGTAATGGATCATCTATTTCTGCGATCTAGGTAGTTAGGAGACATTTTATGTATTACATTTTCTGTTGGATTTATGGTACTTGTGTGTAAGCCATTTCTTTTTTAGTTGATAATGGGCCCACAAATGTGAAGTTGGCAGTTTACACCAAAGAAAAACTCCAAATTTATAGATAAATTTAGGTAAAAGTTGAAAGTACAGTAAGGAACTTTTAGTGCTATAGATGACATTAATATAACTTCATATTACTATAGTTCTGCTTTTATAGTCAGTTTGTTTGTTTTCTGAGATGGGATATGTCTATGTAGCCCTGGCTGTCCTGGAACTTCCTCTGTAGACCAGGCTAGCCTTGAACTCAGAGATGTTACTGTCTCTGCCACTACCACCCAGCTATAGTCAGTATCCTCCTGTGCCCAATTTACAAGTTGAAGTTTTGGGGTCACAGAGATGGTTTAGGAGCAGAAAGACTTGGTGCTTTTGCAAAGGACCCAGCTTCAGTTTTTAGCCAACTACATGTCAACTTACAGCCATCTGAAACTCCAGCTTCTGGGTATCAGATGTCCTTTCTGACTTTAAGGATACTAGACATTTATATGTATGTAGGCAAAACATTCAACACAGAATTAAAAAAAAAAAATTGTTGCAAGTTAAAGTTTATTCTAACCATAAATATACAGAAAAGGTATGTAGGATTCAGAACTATGCACAATTTAAAATATCTTTATCAGACATTTATATTTATCAGACTCTATATTTCTACCCTCTTACCACTGTCTTTTTGTTTTAAGGGTCTTTTATGTTTGTGCATGTCTAGTTTGGCCAAGCCTTTAATGGCCAAGCTGTCTCTCCAGTACCCAGTTGTGTATGTCTGTTTGTGGCTATGTGCACATGAGTTCAGGCACCTCCACAAGTCAGAGATCTTTTCTCCTACAGGTGCTGGAGTCACAGGCAATTGAGAGCTGTCTGATGTTGCTGCTGGGAACCATACTTGGGTCCTCTGTGAGAGCAATAGATAGTATTTAACTGCTGAGCCATCTCCAGCCCCTACTGCACAATCTTCAGTATTGTTCTATAGTAAAATTTGAAACTTCTTAAGTTTTCTAATTTGGTTCCTTTTCAGTATTTTCAAACAGTTTGCATTTTCAAATAAATGTTACTGTTTGCTTTCAATTTCCATGAAAAGAGATCCTTCTAGGCATGCTGAAAAATACAAACAAATCCCATTGGGAGTTCGGTTTGGTGGAGCATGCCTGTAATTCTAGAGGATCAGAACTTCAGAATCATTCTCTGTTGTGTGGAGAGTTCCAGGCCAGTTCCGATCTTATGGATTGCATAAGATACTCTGAAGAACAGAGCAGAATTTGCTGTGTCAAGGATTGCTTTGAGCTTACAGATGACTGAGGTCAGGATCACCACCTGATTCTTGTGGTGTTAGGAACTTATCTGGAAATTTGCTAATTTCACTCATTTTCTATTTTTTTCTTTTTTTCTTTTTTTGTTTTTTTTCGAGACAGAGTTTCTCTGTGTAGCCTTGGCTGTCCTGGAACTCACTCTGTAGACTAGGCTGGCCTGGAACTCAAGAAATCCACTTGCCTCTGCCTCTCAAGTGTTGGGATTAAAGGCGTGTGCCACCTTTGCCCGGCTCTCACTCATTTTCAAACATGTTTTATTAGTGAATTTTCTCTCTTTTTGTGTCCTCCTTTTTTAGGGTGTACAAATGCCTGATTTAGATCTTAAAGAAAAAGTTGAGGCTGAGGTTCTCAGCACTGACATCCAGCCTTCCCCAGAGCGGGCAACAAGAATGAATATTCCACCAAAGAGAACAAGACGAGTTAAATCTCAGGTAGCTGTCAGTGTCCATGGTCCATTAAAAATTTTAGTGTGTATTTGTGTACATACCATTATCAGAGGTCAATTTTTGGAAGTCAGTTCTCTCCTCCTACCATGGGGTCCCAGGACACAGCTTTGGCTGTCATGCTTGGTGGGAAGTGCCTTTACTTGGTGAGTCACCTTCAGTAGCCCTGTGGGGAAACATCCCCCCAACCCCCTGAGTCAGGGTTTTTCTGCCTGTACTGGAACTCACTCTGTAGACCAGGCTGGCCTTGAATTTAGAAATACACCTATCTTTGCCTCCTGAGTGCTGGGATTAAAGGTGTTTGCTGCCACCCCCTAGCTCCATTTCTCTGGGGTTTGGCCTTTTTAGAAACTGGATCTCATGAACTTAATCATTTTGGGGAGTAGTACTTGCTTGTTTGTTTGTTTGTTTATATAACATTGACTGTCCTGGAACTGGCCTCATACTAAGAGATCTGCCTGCCTGTGCCTCTCCAGTACTAAGATCACCACTGCCCAGCTAAAACCCTACCTCTTAAAACTAATTGTATGATCCTGAGTAATAATGCTAATATTAATTTTATTTATTTATTTTTAGTCAGACTCTGGAGAAGTAAATAGAAACACAGAATTGAAGAAACTTCAGATTTTTGGGGCTGGACCCAAAGTTGTAGGTCTGGCAGTAGGAGCAAAAGATAAAGAAGGTAAAATCTGTTACTCTTACAAAATGAAGTGTAATTACATGGTTCTTATAAGGCTCAAGTGATATTTGAATTTTACTGTATGCTGGGAATTCTTAACATTTATAAACTTGCTACGTGGTTCATAGACTGGCTTTTTAAATGGTAGAGATATTAAATGTAATGTGTAAGGAAAAATATTATACTGTATTTTTTGACTTTTAGAAGAATTGTCTGGGCTGGAGAGAGATGACTAAGCGGTTAAAAACACAAGCTGCTTCTGAAGGTCCTGAGTTCAAATCTAGTAACCACAGGGTTCAAATCTAGTAACTCACAACAATCCATAAGAGATCTGACGCCCTCTTCTGGAGTGTTTGAAGACAGCTACAGTGCACTTACATATACTAAATAAATCTTGGAAAAAAAAAAAAAAGAATTGTCTGTCCTCCATGTGTTAATATACAACATGGAAACTTCATTTAATGTCTAAAGGCTACTTTAGTTTCACTAATGATTAAGTTATTGGTTGCCATGTAGTCTTCTAAAAGTTATTACTTTTATTTATTTATTTATTTATTTATTTATTTTGGTTTTTCGAGACAGGGTTTCTCTGTATAGCTCTGGCTGTCCTGGAACTCACTCTGTAGACCAGGCTGGCCTCAAACGCAGAAATCTGCCTGCCTCTGCCTCCCAAGTAAGTTGTTACTTTTAAATTAAAGAGATTCTCAGACTTAAAGTAGGGAAATACACTGAGTAGAGGTTGGAACTTTATACTCTGACCATCATTTTAATTTTTTAAATATTTGTCCTCTATATGGTGTACCATTGAAATAAATTTTCCTTAAAGTGCCTAGTTTAGCATTATATTAGAAACTTCTTTGAGTAGAGTTCCTGATGCAAAATTATGTTGCACTATTTTTATATAGCATGTTAATTTAACATGTATTTTAACCAAGAATAAGCTGAACCATTTGAGTGTAATAATTTAATGAACTGTTTCAAGTCACACATTGCTCTGCCTTTATGAGAGGTATAACTAACACAATGTAGATTATGGCCTGAACTGCAAGGGATCAGATACTATTACTCCACTCTCAAGACTTTGGGAATGTTCAGGCCTGCTAATGAAGGTTTATTGTAGTTCCAGCTACTCAGTAGCCTGAGACAGAATATAGGTTGAGATATGCCTGGACTACACAGTGAGTTTATGGTCAATCTGGGCTATTTGGACAGACAGAATAGAATTAAAGATAGATTAAAGAAACTTAGGCAGTGGTGGTGCATGCCTTTAATCCCAGCACTTGGGAGGCAGAGGCAGGCGGATTTCTGAGTTCGAGGCCAGCCTGGTCTACAGAGTGAGTTCCAGGACAGCCAGGGCTACACAGAGAAACCTTGTCTTGAAAAACCAAAAAAAAAGAAGAAGAAAAAAAAAAGAACAACATCAGTCAATAGAATAATAATTACCAGTAGTTCAGACATTATAAGACTTAGTTTAAAAAGAAAACCCTTCATCTTTTTGTTTTATTTTTGTTGGTTTCTTTTATTATTTTTAATTCTCCTCTTTAGCCTCACAAGCCTGGGATTACAGATATGAGCCATCATTTCTGGATCTGTTCTCTTGTTTTTTTGTGACATGGTCTCACTGTGTATCTGTGCCTGTCCTAGAATTTGTTTTGCTATGTAGACTAGTCTGTCCTTAAACTTATATAAATCTGCCTGTCTTTGCCTCCTGAGTACTGGGATTAAAGCTGTGCACAGCCACAACACAATTCTTATAATTATTATGTTGCCTGACAATAATCTTAAAGAAAAAGCCATGACTAACTTGAGACCCCACTCTAAAGCATACATATACACAATATGTAATAAATAAGGCATGCAGGCAGTCACTGAAGGTTTTACCTCTCTGGATTTGTCTAGATTAGAATCCCAAATCTGCTATATACTGGCTGTATGAGCTTAAAGAAATTATCCAATTTTGCTATACTTAGGTTCTTTATCTTCAGCTGCTAACAGTAACTAAGTCTATCTCATAGACTTGTGAGACTATCTAATTTAAATAACTTTAAACTATCTAAATAACTTTAGATAATGTGTGGTCTGTAATAAGTGCTCAATATCAGTTTACTTCTGTTATATATTTTTTTTCAAGATGAGGTCACCCGAAGAAGAAAAGTTACCAACAGGTCAGACGCATTTAACATGCAAATGAGACAACGGAAAGGAACTCTGTCTGTTAACTTTGTAAGTGTTTTGGGATGTGTCAAGCAGGGAAGGATTTATCTTTTGTTTTGCTGTATGATGATCTGTAGTGTTCAGTTGGCTTATTTGATTAAAAGACATGGTGGGGAATTGCAGCTTCAGTTTATATAATATTAACTTTGCTTTGTCTTATGTACATTCCTCTAACATATACCTGTGGGTAACTGAGTTAGAGAAGGGAATATGAATCTAT
Source organism: Montemys delectorum (assembly GCA_019843815.1). Classification (NCBI taxonomy): domain Eukaryota; kingdom Metazoa; phylum Chordata; class Mammalia; order Rodentia; family Muridae; genus Montemys; species Montemys delectorum. The sequence goes on from JADRCD010223655.1 coordinate 60,368, forward strand.
GCATAGTTAGCCCTTTGTGTCTTCAGCTTCTCTCTGCATTGGTTTAACCAAATATAGATTAAAGACTTTTTAAAACTTGTTTTTGGAGCTGGAGAGGTATTCAATGTTTAAATGCACTGGACACTCCTCCAGAAGACCTGGGTTCGACACCAAGCACATTACCTGGCAACTCAAAACTATCTGTAATTTCAGTTGCAGGCAATCTGATGCCCTCTTCTGGCCTCTGGCTTCTCAGAATACTAGGCATGTACACGGTACAGCAAAAAACAAGCAAAACCAGCAACAACAACAGAAAAATCCATATGTATTTTTAAAATTATAATAATAAATTGCTTCTATATGGAGCAATGCAGAACTCTTTTCTTTCCTCCTTTTGTCTTTTTTTTTTTTTTAAACATGAGACAGGTTTTTGGCTACATAGGCCATGCTGGCCTAGAACTTAGGATGAAGCCTAAGTGGACTCAGATATGAGATGATTCTGCCTTACCTCTTGTGTTGGGATTACAGGTGTACATCAGCAAGCCCATCATAAAATAATCCCTTTTCCTTGGCATTACTTAATATATATATATACACACATACACACATACACACACATACACACAAATACATACACATACACACACACACGTATATATAAAACAATGTAGTGTGGCAATTCCTAAAACATTTACATAATGTTAGTATAAATAATCTAGAAATGACTTATTCTGAGGGATGATATGTATAGAAGATAGACAAATGTTAAGCCATTTTATTTTATGTAAGGGATTTAATGACCTGTAGGTTTTGGTATCTACTGGGATGGCTGTGCATGGTTGGATTCTGGGCAAAATTCTAAGGATTGAAATTTTAAATTTATTTATTTTTATTTCATGTACATTGGCATTTTGTCTGCATGTATGTCTGTGTGAGGTGTCAGATCCCCTGGAACTGGAGTTAGAAGTTGTGAGCTGTCACGTGGGTGCTAAGAGTTGAAACTGGGTCCTCCGGAAGAGAAACCAGTGCGAAGAGCCACTGGGCTATCTCTCTAGACCCGAAGGATTCTTAAAAATCATTGAGGTGTGAGGTACTCAATAGCAGTTTTTTAGAATTCATTCTGTAGTATAGTATTTGTATATGGAATGAGTGATGTTTTTGAAGTATAAGTTTGCTTTCTCATTTCCCTAAATTTTACTGTTTCTTTATTCTGACACCTTCTTATATTTTTGTCAGTTTGCCTATAGAAGTTCTAGGGAGAATTGTTTAAAATAGATTTCTTTAGGATTAAGCTATGTTTAATTTTTAGTGTACATTGTTTTATGGGTATTTCATGAGAAAAATACAATATACTATAGAAAATATAATTATTTTTATTTATCTTCATAGGTTGATCTCTATGTTTGCATGTTTTGTGGTCGAGGAAACAATGAAGATAAACTGCTTTTGTGTGATGGATGCGATGACAGCTATCATACATTCTGTCTACTTCCACCACTACCAGATGTGCCCAAAGGAGACTGGAGGTGTCCTAAATGTGTTGCTGAGGTACAAACTTAACCTTGTGGATCCATTTAAAACTAATGACAGTAATCAATGTGTGTAATATAAACATGTTTCCAAAATCTTGTCACAGTCTCTTGTTTATAGTTTTGAAAAATCTTCAGGACTTTAAAGAGAGCTATTTTGAATGGATGTGTAACAACTGTATTTTTAGCATCTTGTCTTAACTTTTTTTCTTTTCTATTAGTTAGATAATTTTATTGTTTTTGCTGAATGAAGCTTTGTATTTATTTTAACAAAATGTCATGATAGATCTCTGAAGAAAAGGAATGCTTGGGATATCTAAATTCAATCAGAGGCTTTTATGACCTTTTAATTACTTCGTAAAAGACTTAGAGATATTTGAGTTTATGGGGACTGGTAGTGTGAAGAAACTGTGTTAGCCTAACAGTCCATTGGATGTCCTATAACACAAGCCTTTCTTTCCTCTGTGAGTATTTATTTACTTCATGGATGCTAAGGATGTTAGCACCCTTGTGTTTGATTCCTAGTTAGTCTTCCTTTTAAGGCTTATTTTGGTAGCAAAATATTACCTTAGAAGTGTGAACATTCAGTTGAGATTCTAGTTTCAAGTAACTAATCTGTTGCAAATAACTGATACTTGTTTTGCTGTGTAAGGGTGATGAGATTTGTTTCAGCTTTAGGAAGGATCAAGAAATGCTATATTTGATACATTTATTTGTTGTATGTCTGGATATCAAACTTAGGGCCTGAGAGCTTATTCCACTAAGTTACCATCAATATCTCTTAATATTGGTAGGTTTTAATGCTTTCTTTTTCACTTTTAAGTGAGTTTATCTCAAGCATCTTTTTCCCCCACAGGAATGTAACAAACCTCGAGAAGCCTTTGGATTTGAGCAAGCTATAAGAGAATATACACTTCAAAGCTTTGGAGAGATGGCAGATAATTTTAAGTCTGATTATTTCAATATGCCAGTCCATGTGAGTAGCTATCAATTTGGTTGGCTTAGAGAGAAACAAAGATATTTTTCCTGTCAAGTTTTATAGAAATCGGGAACAATACAAGAAGGGTTGGAGACTACCACATAGTAAAATTTGGGACCTAATAATCTGTTTTGTTAATTTCACTCTTTTGTTTTGTTTTTTTGTTGCTTATGAAATGAGGTCTCACCCTGGGCAGTTGTGGTGTACGCCTTTAATCCCAGCACCTGGGAGGCAGAGGCAGGTGAATTTCTGAGTTCAAGGCTAGCCTGGTCTATAGGGTGAGTTCCAGGACAGCCAAGGCTACACAGAGAAAAGACCCTGTATCAGAAAAAGAAAAGAAAAAAAAAAAAATGATATGAGATCTCGCTGTGTAGCATTGGCAGGCCTGGAACTCATAGAGATCCTCTGCCTTCTGATGCTGAGGTCAAAGGTATGTACCCCTACAACTCATGAAAAGCATTTTGATGTTTACATTTTAGTTATCTTTAGCTTTTCCCTATTAGTGGAGACATAGTAGTAGTTAATTCTGCTCTAGGAAATGGGTAATTTGTTTGTTTTTGTTCGGTTGGTCTGATTGTTAGGTTTTAGGGGATTATAATTATAATGAGTTAATTATCATCTTTGGCTTTATTATAGATGGTTCCTACAGAGCTAGTAGAAAAAGAATTCTGGCGGCTAGTAAGTAGTATTGAAGAAGATGTTATTGTAGAGTATGGAGCCGATATCTCTTCAAAAGATTTTGGAAGTGGATTTCCTATAAAGGATGGTCAGAGAAAGATGTTGCCTGAAGAAGAGGTATGGATACTGTTATGTAAACTTTTTACTCTGAAGCCGATGTTGCATTTTCATAGAAAACTTTCTTTCTCTAATCCTAAGGGACCTTGCCAATGTCAAATATGAAATATGTAGAATTTAGACAGTATAAAAAACTTTTGCCGGGCGGTGGTGGCGCATACCTTTAATCCCAGCACTTGGGAGGCAGAGACAGGTGGATTTCTGAATTGAAGGCCAGCCAGGGCTACACAGAGAAACCCTGTCTCGAACAACTAAAAAAAAAAACAAAAAAAAAACAACTTTAATTTTATAAACAAGGATTTTGAACTGACCATGGGTATGCATGCGTATAATCCTAATGCTTTGGAAACTAAGATATGAGATTTAGGAGTAGTTCAGCTTGAGCTGCATACTGAGACTGTCATAAATAAAGCTACAAGGCTACAGAGAAATCTTTAAGAATTATTTTATCTCTAAATTTTAAAGTTAATTTAGTTAAAATTTTAATCTAATTTTAAAGGTTTTTTGGTTTGTTTGGTTCGTTCTTTCTTTTTTTCTTTTTTTTTTTTTTTTTCTCGAGACAGGGTTTCTCTGTGTAGCCCTGGCTGTCCTGGAACTCACTCTGTAGACCAGGCTGGCCTCGAACTCAGAAATCTGCCTGCCTCTGCCTCCCAAGTACTGGAATTTAAGGCATGTGCCACCACCACCTGGCTTTAAAAGTTGTTATTTTAAAAATTGTATTATAATTGGGAAGCCAGAGGTGAGCAGGTCTTTCCTAGGTCAGCATGATCTACATATTAAGTTCCAGGAAAAACAATGCTCTTTTTGTTTTGTCTATGTTGTGTCACATACTGGAGTATTGTTTGGGGTAGACAGAGGACAGTGTGTGAGAGTCAATTCTCTTTCTATAGAGTGTCTCAAGGACCTGACAGAAGTGGTCAGGTTAGCAGCGGGTACCTTTACTCATCCAGCCTTTTCACTGGCCCTCATTTATAGTTTTTGCCTAGTTCTTTCTGTTCCACAGTCTAAAAGTGGGCCGGGGAGAGATGGCTCAGTGCTTAAGAATATTTGTTCCTGAGATCCAACATGCTCGCTGGCCTCTGAAGATAATGTGTTTGTGTGTGTGTGTGTATGTATGCATGTATATGTGCGCATATATATATATATATATATATATACTCACACACACACACACACACACACACACACACACACACATATACCTACCTAAAATAAAGGGAAATGATAGTAGAACCTAGAACAGTTTAAATATTTTGATACTAAATATTTATTTAGATTAGTTGTAGATACCTAGATTGGTATATTAGTTGTAGATTAGCTGTGGGTTACAAAATTCTCTTTAAGATTTTTGTTTAGTACTTGTAAACTCTTTTTTTCTTTTATAGGAATATGCACTTTCTGGTTGGAATTTGAATAACATGCCTGTTCTTGAGCAGTCTGTTCTTGCACATATTAATGTGGACATTTCTGGTATGAAGGTGCCATGGCTCTATGTGGGGATGTGCTTTTCTTCTTTTTGCTGGCATATTGAAGATCACTGGAGTTATTCAATTAACTACTTGCATTGGTATGTCCAATCTTATGACAGCATATGTACTTAATGACTTTGGCTTAATGACTGTGTCAGGGGGGGTAAGTGGGCATGGAGTGGTATTAGGAATTAAATCCAGGGACTCATGTTGAAGTTTAGGCCCAGTTCTGCCTCCCAGTTCTACGCTCCCAGAAATAAGACTCAGACTCAAAGCACATTTACAAACACCTTGGTCATAGAGCTAGGCTCTTCTCTGACTGAATTATAACTTAGATAACTCAACCATTTAACCCACATTCTGTCACGTAGCTGGTTACCTGTGTGTCCATCTCCTCACATTTTCCTGGGTGGCTCTCCCTGTGCCTGGCTCTATCCCAGAATTCTTTTTTCTTCTGGATGTCCACCTTCCATTTCCTGCCTAAGCCTTAGGCCATAGGCTTTTTAATTGACAAAATAGTCTCTCTACACTCACATATGTCAAATACTTGAACAAGCAATGAGCTGTACCCTCAGCCCTCACTTTTTTTTTGGCCATTGTTTAATATTTTTTTGAGACAAGCTAGCCTCAAACTTGTGTGTAGCTCATCTTGAGCTGCTGTATCTTCTGATTCTACTACTTCCAGAGTGTCTAGGATTATAGGCATTTATCACCATATTAGGCCTGGTCTTTTATTTTTAAGATGTAATAATATTAGCTGATGTTTTAGGGAGAACTGACTTCAAAGTATTTTTTTACTTAAAAGTAAAATAGTATACTGAGAAGGGGAGTGGAGTTGGCTCAGACTAGCTACTCTTTGGAAGTATGCGTAATTACCAGAATCTAAAGCAGGTTTTTTTGGTTTGTTTTATTTATGTGGGGGGGGGGGGGGTGCTCTGACTGCTTGTATGTGCTGTGCCACAAGGGCCAGAAGAGAGTACTGGATCTTCTAGAACTAGAGATACAGACAGCTTTGAGGTAGCACATAGCTTCAGGGAGTTGAACTCAAATACTTTGAAAGAGCAGCCAGTTTTCTTAACCACTGAATTATCTTTCCAGCCCTGAAGTTTTAAATGTTTCTTGTGTAGTATATGAGAAAATAATTGATGATGACTTATTTTGTATATTAGGGATTAAAAGACCTTGTTCCTGAAGTGTTAGCACTGAAGTTCTGAGCTCTATACCTAGCCACATTTTGATACATATTTTTAAATTATTTATATTTTATTTTATGTGTATACATGTGTATGTCTGAATGTACACATGTGTGTATGAGCTTTTGGAGGTTAAGAGAGGACATCAGATCATCTGGAACTGGAGTTTGGGTGTTTGTGAACTGCCATGGGGATGGTAGAAACTGAACTTGGGTCCTCTGAAAGAGGACCACCAAGCCATCTCCATTCCCCCACTTTTGAAATATCTTGAAAGGTAAAATAGGATACTTGAACTCCATAGCTGAAAGATCTGATTTGGTATTTGAAACTTAAAGTGGTTTTTCATTTTTGTAATATTTTCTCTAAAATACCTAAGATATATATGCAGTAAATTAATTTACTGTTTTGTTTTGTTTTGTTTTGTTTTTATGTCTCTCACTTAAAAGATTTCATTCACTTAGTTCCTTACCTCATTAATAACTGGCTGCCTTTTTTTAATCTTCATTTTAAATACTAGTAAGTGAAACTGAAAATTTATTACCTCAGAGTAGCTACATTTCAAGTGCTTTATGATTACATATGATTAGGAACTATTTGATTTACCAACACAAACAAAGTAATACTTTAAAAAAATATTACTTTTTAAAAGATTTATTCAATTTTATGTGTATGTATATGAATGAGTGTGTGTCTGTCTGTCTGTCTGTCTGTACACATGACTACAGGTGCTTCTAAAGACCAGAAGATGGCATTAGATTCCCTGAAACAGGAGTTATAGACAGTTGTAAAATGCTTTATATAGGTGATAGGAACTGAACCTGGGTATTCTTGCAGGAGCAGCAAACTCTCTTAACTGCTGAGCCATCTATCTAGCCCCAAATATTACTAAAGTAAATCCTATAGGGAATGGAATAGCTCTCATCTATAGTCTTCAGAATTATGAGAATTAGGAAATGCAGCTAGTTTTTAAATAGCTTGATTAATTAAATTCATTTCTATCTTAGGGCTTTTATTACTGTGATAAAACATCTTATTCAAAAGCAACTTGGGGAGGAAAGGGTTTATTTTATCTTACAGCTTTTAGTAAGTCATCCAGGGAAGTCAGGGCAGAATTCTAGAGGTAGGAAATGAATCAGAAGTCATAGATGAGTAGAGTACTCCTTACTGGATTACTCCTCATGGCTTGTTCAACCTGCTTTTTTTTTCTGGCTTTTCGAGACAGGGTTTCTCTGTGTAGCCCTGGCTGTCCTGGGACTCACTCTGTAGACCAGGCTGGCCTCAAACTCAGAAATCCACCTGCCCCTGCCTCCCAAGTGCTGGAATCAGAGGCATGTGCCACTACTGCCTAGCTCAGCCTGCTTTCTTTTACATCACTTAAGACCTCCAGGCTAGGATTAGTACCACTCTTGTTGTGTTGGGCCCTCCTACATTAATCATAAATCAAGAAAATGTACCACAAGCTTGTCCACTGGTCATTTTGGTGGGGGCATTTTCAGGTTTCCCTCTTCAAAAGTGACTAGCTTGTGTTAGGTTTACATACAACTACCACGCTATTTCCTTAATATACTAAATGAACTCTAATCCATTAAAATATAATAGGTTAATGATGCCTAGTTGGTTCTTTTTGAAGATAACCATATTTAAAGTTTGAGTAGTTTGTAATATTAGGTTATTTCCTTGGAGAGGAAAATTGAACTGAGTGAAATTATGTATATGTACTTTGGAGATCATTAACTCTTTGCTTTAACCATTTGATTGTAATGAGAACCAAGAGAGTTGTGTCCATATCCTTTTGAACAGTGATTTCCTTGTAATTTATTTTCTGTTCAAAAGGTACTTTTACTGATCCTCTATTTATGTACTTTGGGTTATTTTCCCAGTGGCAATGAGTGTGTATCTTGCCTGTCCATATATCCTTGCCTTATTTACCATATTAATAGTAGCATTGATTGATGGTATGGATGCCAGGTTTCTGGGCATATAACCTATGGCCAGGAATACGACATGGTTAATTATAATTTAGTGGATTTGTATGAAAGTCCCTGACTTTATTTGGTACCATGTTCTGCCTAGCTAAACAGTTATTTCTCTTGCTAGGGGCGAGCCAAAGACATGGTATGGTGTACCATCTCATGCTGCAGAACAACTGGAGGAGGTGATGAGGGAGCTGGCCCCTGAGTTATTTGAATCACAGCCCGATCTCCTACATCAGTTAGTAACCATCATGAACCCAAATGTGCTCATGGAGCATGGTGTGCCTGTGAGTCTTCTTGTGTCTTCCTTCAGCCTTTTTAAAGATTTTCTAGCTTTTAATTAGGGTTCTTGTTTTGTTTGGGGAAGGGGAGTTGTAGCTATATGTGAAAAGCCCTGTAGTATAGCCAAATTAGAATTTATACTTTGAATAGAACTTTAGTATTGAGAAGGGATCCTTAAAGTATGAGTCATATTTTATGTCTTACAGCTACCTATTTGAGTAAACCTATTTTTCAATAAAAACTTAATTTTTTTTTTTTTTTTTTGGTTTTTTGAGACAGGGTTTCTTTGTATAGCCCTGACTGTCCTGGAACTCACTCTATAAACCAGGCTGGCCTTGAACTCAGAAATCCGCCTGCCTCTGCCTCCCAAGTGCTGGGATTAAAGGTGTGCACCACCACGCCCGGCTAAAAACTTAATTTTTACTTTCTTTCTTTCTTTCTTTCTTTTTTTTTTTTTTTCCAGCTCCAGCAGTCATTTTATTGTTTAGATATTCCGAGGGTTAATTGCAAACCTGACTCATCAAAGCATAGCATGCCACTCCAGGGTAGCTACAGTTATCCTGAGCTCTACACACACTTCTCTTTATCTGCAACTTCTGCCTCCAAGCCACACTGAGCAAGTACAATTTCTCATCTCTGTGACAGAAGAGCCATCTGTCTTTTACTTTCTTTTTAAACTTTTGTTGTTTGGTTTTTAGTTTGCTTGTTTTTGTTTTTTTTTTTAGGTAGAGTATTACTTGGTAACTCTTATGTGGACCACACACCAAGTCTGGACCAAGTTGGCCTGGATTCACATACGTAGAGATCTACCTCCTCCTATTCCCAAGTGCTGGCTTTGAAAGTGTATACTACCATGCCAACTCTTTTTGAATTTAAGAATATTTTTTCAAAATATATTGTATGGTCATTTTCACAATTTAAAATACACTTTGATTTTAATATGCACTTTGATTTTATTAAGACATTCAATTTCACCAGGCAGTGGTTGCACAAGCAATCTCAGCACTTGAAAAGCAGGGACAGGTGGATCTCTGCCCTCAGACTCTGTCACAAAAAAAAAAAAAAAAAAAA
>JADRCD010223657.1:0-13688 GCA_019843815.1 Montemys delectorum
GGGGGTTATCTCCTATGAGGTTCCATGGTGTGGGGCATTGGGCTGTTCCGACAGCCTGGGTCCAGTCGAGCCGCCATCTTAGAACCCCAGAGCACTCACTGAGCAGAGCAAATTTGTTCACAAGGGACAGTAGGTAGCTCCTGGGACCTTGGCTCAGATTTCAGCAAAGACGCCTCACAATGGCCCCAGCAGGAGAGGTGTGTGATATTGGTCAAGCCCTCTTACATGCAAATAAAGACTCTCAGCCCAAACCGATGGGAGATAACTGCTGCCGAAATCTGAATCCCCCCCCCCCCCCCGATATATATACATATCCTATCCAGGGAAGCTGTCTCCGTGTTGATCTACTCCATTGTCTGAGCTTTTTGGTCTAAGAGCTGTAACACTTGGGAAGAGGTCTGCTCTCCCAAAACACGGCCTGAAGCTGCACGGTACTCCTTACTGGTTAGTAGGCCTGTCGGCCCAGCCCAATCCGACTCAGTGCAGGGCAGCGCGGAGAAACGGAGCAGCCTGGAAGACATGGCAGGGACAGCTCTGCCATTGCTCGCTCGATTCCCTTCGCTAGGGCTCCTGCACCAGGCCGGGCCAGAGACCTCCATGGAAAGCCCCTGACATGCAGGCCCATACCATGGCTTTTACTGCTGAAATACAGAAACTTAGAATTATTACAGAAAGTATAATCAGTTTTTAGACCTTTGTGCATTATTTTTCACCCTCCATACCTGAAATTTATTACAGAAAAATTGAGATCTGAATAAAAATTACTCCAGAAAATGGCATTTGCATGTTAGCTTTTGTTAGCTTGAATGAATCCTAAATCTGAAAACACTTGTGTATGTTTTAAGGTGTATATCCATGCAGCTAGAATGGAAAGTTCTGTCAGGAGTGTCTCAGGGTCCACTGTGTGTGGTGTTGGGTTGTGAGAAGATAATGGTGAAATAATGACTCTGGGAGTCCTCATTCCTTCCTCATCAGTCTATCCACCCACCCATCCACCCACCTACCCATCCATCCATCCATCCATCCACCTACCCACCATCCATCCATCCATCCATCCACCCATCCACCCACCCATGCACCCACCCATCCACCCACCTACCCATCCATCTATCCATCTACCTACCCACCATCCATCTATCCATCCACCCAGGCACCCACCCACCCATCCACCCACCTACCCATCCATCATCCATCCATCTACCTACCCACCATCCATCCATCCACCCACCCACCCACCCATCCACCTACCCACCCACCTACCCACCCACCCATCCACCCACACACTCACCCATCCACCCATCGAGGGCCATGGTGAAGCTCCTTTCATCCAGGCTGTGGAAGTATCAGTGGTCATCCACATCAGTGCTGCCTCATCTGTGGCAGGAACAGTGCTTTATCTGCTCCAGTTCAACCTTAGCAGATGTGCACAGCAAGAACAGAGTTCTTTAAACCACCAACCCACTTGCTGCTTTATACCAAACTATTTAAAGCAACCTAGTCCTTCCTTTTGGTGTCATCTTCCGTAGGTTAGCATACCTGTCTCAGACACATCTCACAGTCCCCGCTGTGAGTCCTTTCTGTGCTACCTGGAATGTTACTCTCAGTTTCTTGAGGAAAAGTTGACACTAATAATGACAGCAAACTGAAGGTAGAAATAATTCTAAAGTCTCTTACACTTGACTTGTAAATTGTGCTTGAATGTTGAAGCTATGTTGTCTTCTGGCAACATTTATTTAATATACACAAAATCTATTAGATTCAAGTGGACTCTCACATGATGTAAGGCTTATGCAAAGTAGAAAAGTGGGGAAAACATCACAGAGTAAAGTAAGTTTGGAGGACTCTGGGTTAAGTAGCTCTGGGCTTAAGCATCCTGATGCTCCAGCATTTATCTGAGCATTGTGTACACCTTTGTCTATTGTGTTATTTCACTATGCAGAGAAAATTAGCACGAGTATTTCTCAAAGTTACTTTAGCAGAGAATCCCCTCTTTAGAGTACGGGTCATGGCGTCTGAATAACAAATCCAGGATGAACTTTCATCTTCACGTGATGCCTGCTGGCGACTCTCTTGAGAAAGCCAGGCTACTTAGACTGTAGAATACAGGTGTGGTTACAGAAAAGTAGTTCAGCTTATTAGAAGTTTTGAAATACAGAATCCTGGGAACGTACATAATACAACTCGTTGCTTTAAAAAAATACTCTGTATATATGTTGAGAACATTTTAAATTACAGTTCAATTTACTAAAAACCAGAAAATTTTTAGGTACACATTTGAAAAATAGAAAGTTGACATACCTTATCCACTTGAATCTGTAAAAAGAAACTCTAATCAGTAAAAATGAAACATTTGATAAACTGTACTAGTCCATGCACACTAGGTGAGAAGTGTCTGCAGGATAGGCTATCCTTTACTAGTTTATTCACACTAGATGAGAAGTGTCTGAAGGATAGGCTACCTATTACTAGTTTATTCACACTAAGTGAGAAGTGTCTGCAGGAAGTTTCTGTTAAGACAAAAGGCATGGTATTTAGAAGTGTCTCAAGGAGCTGAGAAAATGTCTCTATGGAGAGTTCATGCCTGTGCAAGCAGAAACATCTAAGTTAGATCCAGCACCTGAGGAAGGCTGGATGTGCTGACTCGTTTGTGTCAGCTTGACAGAAGCTAGTTATCTGAAGAGAGGGGACCTTAATTGAGAAAATACCTCCATAAGATCTGGTTATAAGGCATTTTCATAATTAATGATTGATACTGGAGGGCTCAGTCTATTGTGGGTGATGCTGTGGTCCTGGATTCTCTAAGAAAGCAGGCTGAGCAAGCCATAAGGAACAAGCTAATAAACAGCACCCCTCCATGGCCTCTGTGTCAGCTCCTGCCTCCAGGTTCCTGCCCTGCTTGAGTTCCTTCCCTGACTTCCTTCAGTGATGAACTATGATGTGGAAGTTTGAGCCAAATAACCCTTTCCTCTCCAACTAGGTTTTGGTCATGGTGTTTCTTTGCAGCAATAGAAACCCTGAATAATACTGCCTATGGCTGTAACACCAGTGTTAGGTGGGGACAGAGACAAGAGGATCACTGTGAATGGCTAGCCACCCTAGTCTTAACAAAGCAGGCAAACCGAGCTTCAGGTTCAGAGAGAGACCCAACCTCAAGAAATAAGGCAGCAAGCAATGGAGAAAGACACACCTTCTGGCCTCTACAAACATGCACATGGATGCACACATACATATACCCCACCTTGTTCACACACATGCACACTTACATATACCCCACCCTATTCACACATACGCACACGTACATATACCCCACCCTGTTCACACACATGCACACATACATATACCCCACCTTATTCACACATATACACACAAAGAAATGATTTTGAAATAACAGAGTGACTTATTTACTGCTACCTTTTTCATGACTGCTACCTTTTGCATGCTGAATATGCTAGTTCTTCTAGGCTTTTTCATTTAATCTCATACAACATGCTAATCAACAATATTGTCATTTTAGAAGCTGACCCTCCTAGTAATAGCGAGAAGTTGGTATCAGGGACCTCTGCTTATAACGGTTTGTTTAAAAGCAATCTAGTCATGAATACAGTGGCTGACTGCTGTAATGTCAGGTCTTGGTGGGCAAGATCAGGAAGAGTGTCACATTTGAGGCTTGTGTAGACCATTCCACTTACAGGATCAAGGCGCAGTTTCTTACCACAGAGACATCTTTGCTCAAGTTCACTATTGGAACATCATTCACAAAAGGGGGTTACAGTTTAGTGACATACTCTTGGTGTGACATATATATAGTACAAAGTACAAAGATGCGTGAAACAAATTACCAGAACTTTGAGCAAAAAGAACGGGTAGTATATGCACATTCTCAATTTAAAAGCCTCAAAGCAGAAGCATAGCAGTCCTTTTAGCATCACTTCACACGTGTATTTCTAGAAACATTTGTAGGAAATAGATGAAGCATGGAGATCATCCTGACCTACATCTCCTGTACATATCAGCCCCATGTTCCCTTTTGTGGTAAAGGTATCTTGGAACTCCCATCCCTTTCTTTCTCTTTTCATTTATTTTGTCATGGTTTAGCAACATTGATTTTATCAGGCTTTAGTGTTACATGCCTTTAGACCCATCACTGGGATGTGGAATAGTCCCTGTCTTGTCCTGTCCTGTCCTGTCCTGTCCTGTCCTCCCCTCCCCTCCCCTCCCCTCCCCTCCCCTACCCCAGTGATACCACTATCCTCCTCTTCCAAGAGAAAGGGAAGCTTGCTAACAGATACTCTGGTTCTGTTGTATAGAGAAGTCCTCTTTCAACCAACTATGGCTCAGTTTCTAGCACATCTGCATTTTCTTGGAAAGATGTTTGTTGCCTGTCTTATGCACACATCCTTTGATTAATTACTTTAATAGTTAAAATAAATAGCGTTGTGCATTAGACTTCATTTTTAAGACATTGGCCATGTATTTAAGAACAATACAGAAGCACTTTGCAGTATCGTGTTCCTAGAAAGCGAGCCGTGCCTCTGATGCACCGTGTTCTTCTCTTCTTTGCAAAGGACACTATGAAGAGGTATATAACAACCTGTATGCTCTGGCCTGTTATTTCGATAATTCTGAAGACAAGTGGGTGAGGAATCACTTCTACGAACGTTGTTTTAATATTGCTCAGCTGATCAAAGTTGACGGTGGGAAGAAAGAAGCAGAGGCGGAGGCACACATGGGCCTGCTTTTCGAGGAAGAGGGTGAGTTGGCCATCTCTGGGGATATTTGGGGGGCTCCCAAAACCAAACCAAGGTGAAAGTTAAGAAAATACCCTGAATGTAAGGAGGCTTTACTGCAGTCAGAAAGCAAAGGTGAGTGGCCGGAGTCCGCTTCACTGCTCGGTGTGAGGAATCCTCTTTGCAGGAGTCTTTGCTGGCCCCTGCAGAGCCCAGCTACCTTCTTTAATCATGCCCACATATTCTCCGCACCATCTACTCTCTTTCTCAGGTCATGTGCTGTGTCATGTTTATATTTGTAGTGCGTTGTTATTGTTGTTGTTGTTGTTGTTATTGCTGCTGCTGCTGTTGTCATTGTTGTTGTTTTCACACAAGCCCTCTTTGCCTATTTTGTAGTAGAATTTTCACTTACAGAACTGTTTAGAAAAAATCAGAGCTCCCTTTATGAGTTTCCTAGTGCTCCTCTTTCCTCCCTCCCTCCTTCCCTCCCTCCCTCCCTTCTTCCTCCCTCCACCCTCCCTCCCTCCCTCAGATGAAAGGACAAAAACCGCACAAATCAGATTCTGCCTTGTTGTGGTTTTACAATAATTGCTGAAGGAAATGTTTCTTTAAACAAAACTTTGTATTTAATGTTATAGCAAGATAACCCCAAATAAAACCCAAAATGCAGAATGGTTAGGAACACTTAGTATGATGACTAATCAAGGGCTTCACATGGAAAGCGAGGAAATGTATGAAACGGTGTATGTGTGTAGATAAAATGCAAAAAGTATGTAGGGGAAGATAAAAATATTTTATGAACCTACTATTTTAGCACTCAGGTTCAGGTTCTGTAGGAAGGTGGCCAAATTTAAATATACATACACACACATACACACACACACACACACACACACACACACACACACTGTCTAATGGCCACTGTCTGATGACCACTGTGTGATGGTCATTGTGTAATGAACTTTGTAATGGCCAATGTGTGGTTGTGACTGTTGATACGTATATATTTATATATTTTATATACATCAATATATACTGATATATATATAATTGATATATATATAATTGATACATATAAACTTTGTGACTAGAATGATGTGGGACTTTGAAACAAAATTAAATTAAAAATTAGTTTCTGTATTCTGGAAAGCTACAGCTAAGTTGGGTTATATCCTAAGACATAGAAGACACTACAGAATGATCAGGGGCCATGAAATGAGAACAGCACAGGGATGCTAGACAATGTCAGCTTGTGGTGAGAGATCCTGCGGACTGTATTCAAGGGACACATGATGAAGTTGAGAGGTATTGATAGGACTTGGATATTGCTGGCATTTAGACATGTAAAAATAACAGTGCCATGCTCTGAAAGAGAGCCACAGCTGCAGGAGGAACAAGAGGAGAACTTGCTCTGAGTGGAAATTACAGTGAAAAGGCAAGGCAGAAATGGCAGCCTTCATGGTCTGAAGGTGAGCCTCTGTACATTCAGACAAAGATAGGTATTCAAGTCCACCTGAGATGCCAACTAGAGGAGTAGGAGGAGGAGAAGGAGGAGGAGGAGGAGGAGGAGTGGCTAAGAAGTTGCCATGGTAATATAACTTGGAAGAAGTAGATAAAGGTATTTAAGAGAATGAATTACACTATTCCATTACAATTACAGTTTATAATATCTCAAAACTAGAGGGTTAGTTAAATAAGCAGCTCTCTGCCATGGACTACCATACAGTCATGAACTTGCAACTGAGCAAAATCTATTCAGTACTCAATGTATAGTACATTTATCAAATACTGGTCTAGAGCCTGTGTCCAGGGCAACACAGTGAACGAGAGCAGTCCTGGTAATCATGAAGCCCACTGTCTCTACATGTACAGTCCAGTATATGGAGTAAGTTCACATCATTGAGTGACCAATTTCTAGCCCTTTGTCTTGCTGAATAGAAGCTCTGCACCCATACTCCCTCCTCCAGGGTTTCAGAAACTCTGACCACCATGTGTATGCATTGCAGACTTTACTGTTTTGTTTGTTTACTCATTCACTCATACCACAACTCTCGGGAGTGTTCTAAACCCTATGTGAAGTAGTTACAGCACTGCAGCTGATCATCTTATTGATGACAGACAGAAGGGCTGGGCCAGGATAAGTGTGGGGTATGTGATCCCCGTGGAACTGCTGCAGGGTAACATTTTCAGGTCTCTGGATTGCTCACACTTAGATGTCTTGGCCTGTGTCACCGTAAAATGTACTGTGTCTGCAGTAAAGCTAATGTTTGTCTTTGAAATATTTTAAGGTCTTTGCCTTTAAAGCTATGTGACGTTGGAGTCTGTTGGTTTTTCTCAGAACTACCTTTTCTCAGATCTAAAATTATGGGATCTGTTCCCTTGAACACTGCCTGAGCAGCAGAACCACATTTTTAATTGTAGCAGGAATAAACAAGCAAGTCAGTCCTGGTGCTAATTCCAGAGACTGTAAGCTTGGTGACAGAGAGAACTGTCTGCAGGTTCTGCAGCCTGGGGTAGAATTTTCACTGGAAAAGTAAACTCACATAGTGTCAATACACACAGCTAGAGTGGAGGGGCTCACCCCGCTGTAGGGTCCCTTCCACTCATCTGATCTGATTGGTCCCGACAGGCAAATGGAGGCCTCACAGCCACATCTAGGCAGCAGCTGGGCTCCGGGGCAGGTGGCAGCCTCCTGATTCCACGGGTGCCCCTATTCAGGTTTAAAGAGGATGTTAGCCGGCAGATGGCAATGGGCAGCTTGTCAGGGCCCAACCAAGCAGGCTGTGGCTCAGGGCAGGGCTCCAGCTCCCTCGGAGATCCATAGAGCAAAATGAGGAACAAAAGCAGATACCATTGTCAGAGACTGGACACATGGTTGAGGGGAGGGGTACTATGCAGCCCACAGTGCTCACCTAGAGCCTCTTGGCCAAGTCAAGCAGTCTCAAGTCCCTAATCCGCTAAGGGTGGCTGAAGTCTATAGTGTGCCATTGGCCCAACGGCAGGCAGGCTCACTCTTCAGTATCTGCAGTTATGGCAGTATTAGTTGACATGGAGGAATCAGGTACCGACTACTTCTTATAGTAAGTCACTGGCCATATCTTCTTCTAGAATCATGATCTAAATCATGATTTATAAACCTCTTATTTATAAGGATCTTATCACGCAGCCAGGATGCAGGGACAAGGAACATTCACACTGAAGGTAGGGTAAGAAGCATTCACATTGCATCTGGTGGGCATTGCAGAAAGCACCCAGACACCAGAGCAACAGGAGATGTGCTCATTGATTCTGGAGAAGTTCTTGGAGGGTGAACCATGAGTCAGACCTGGGAGAACGCATGACCAGAGGGAAGTGCCAGATGAGCTGAGGCCAAGACACAGCCATCTTTAACCTCTGTCCCCAACCTGGCAACACTAGCCTTGTCTCTGTTGTCATGACTGGCCCTGCTTACAGTTGCAGCAACATTATTAGCAGGGAGAGGGAGTGGGGGAGGTGTAAACCCATCACGTTCCCCCAATGACTTAGTAATTCATCCAAGCCTTGCTTTTTGCCCATCAGATGTGAGCAAGAAGACTCGCTTGTTTCCATGGAACCATGTGGAGACCGACCTCTTGTTTGGTGGCCTGCATTAAAGGGGTCAGCTTTGGACAGGTTAACCCTCCATTCTAGCCACCTTACTTCCCAGGATCACTTGCTAACATTCAGCAGTTCATTCCAGCTCACCCCAGACTCTGAGTCTAGCCACTGACCACCATAGGAGGCAAGAAGGGCAACACAAAGTTTTCTCCTGAGTGTGAGTGTTCAGTGCTGAGCATGTACACACAGACGTGCCAGGGAAACTAGGAATAATGTTGCTGATCCCAATTAAAGCTATTCTAATTGAACCCAGTGGTGGTGGTGGTGGCAGTGGCGGTGGCAGTGGCAGTGGCGGTGGCAGCGGTGGCAGTGGTGGTGGCGGCAGCAGCAGAGCTCCTTGCTACCTGCCCCAGTGTTCTGGGTTCTCAAATGCACATGCACATCCCTATATTTTAATATATTTTAATATGCCTTGAACAGCTCAATGGCTGGGCCACTTCCAAACCTCCATGTGGCTAACACACTCCTTTCCAATATTCCTGAGTTATTACCTAGGAAGGCTGTGTTTTCCAGTCCAGAAAGCCCATGACCAATGATGGCAGCAAAGAGACTGAGTTAAGGTTAACTGGGCTTCACGACATTAACCCTAAATTCTTCCAGTGACTGGGAAACTTTGGAAGAAAGAGAGAGCCGTCATCATGGCTCACTTTAGTTCAAGTCCTAGAATTGATTGCTGTCATTATGATGGATAGATAGTGTCTCAGTGCCAATTACCTGGAGACCAGACATTTCCAGGACCATCACGAGAACATACTAGGATGACCACCAGCTTATTCCTGTCTCATCCAGGAGCAGAAGGAAGATCTGTCAGTAGTGGTAGGGGAGGGCTTGCTGCTAAGGGACTGTATCCTTACCATTTTGATTTCATGGAGAAGGGGTAGATTTTCCATTCTCACTTATCCTTGTATGCTGATGCTGAGGGATCTGTCATCTCTCAGGAGGTAGGGGACTACCTCCTCCTCTATGCATTTTTTTAAATGTTTGTATTGGGGAGGGTGTACAGATGTGTGTGCACATACACATGTATGTAGAGGCCAGAGGTCAACCCTCAGTGGTGTTCCTCGGGTTCCTTCCGCTGGATTTTGGAGACAGTGTCTCTCAATGACTTGGAACTTCAGGCACCAGTGACCAGTCAGCAAAACTGAGGGTCTGCCTGTCTCTAGTTCCACCATGCTGAGATTACAAGATTGTACCATTCTGCTCAGCGCTCTCTCTCTCTCTCTCTCTCTCTCTCTCTCTCTCTCTCTCTCTCTCTCTGTGTGTGTGTGTGTGTGTGTGTATGTGTGTGCGCGCGCGTATGTGTTGGGGAGGGAGGCTTTTTGTGTGTGCGCATGCATCTGTGTCTAAGCTGGATGTCAAGTATTCACATGGATTATTCTTGAACCCAGAACTTACCAATTCAGTGAGTCTAGTCAGCTGTTTAACCCCAAGGATACCCTGCTTCTGCTTCCCAAGCACTGGGCTTAGAGGAGGGCCTCCGTGGCTGCCAGACATTTACATGAATGCTGGGAATCTAAATTTTGATCTTCCCACTTGGGTGACAGTCAGCTTACCCACTGAGCTATCTCCCCAGAACCCAGGACCAACCTTTCTACATGGGTTCTGGGGATCAAAGTCAGGTCCTCAAGCTGGTATGGCAAACACTCTACTGACTGAGCCATCTCTCCACTTCCCATTCCTCAGTGAGCATGAGGAATTCTCCAACTGTGACGTTTTTATCATGAATTTGATTAGGGGCAGTGAGGTTCAACTTCCTGTCATTAAAGTATCTATCACATCCTAGGTAACTTCTGACAATCAGGCTGTCTGCCAATCAGTCCTAGGTAACTTCCATTTATCTGTCTTTCTTTCTTCCTTCCTTCCTTCCTTGCTTCCTTCCTCCCTTCCTTCCTTTATCTCCTCCCTCTCTCCCTGCCTCTTTCTCCCCCTTCCTTCCCTCCTCTCCTCTCTTCTCTCCCTCCCCATTCTCTTTCTCCCCCCAGTCCCTCCTCTCCTCTCTCTCCCTCTTCCACTCTTCCTTCTTTCCTCTCCTTCCTCCACTCTTTTTCTCCCCTTCTCTCTCACACAAAGAATTCCGCTGTGAGCCTATCCTCCTGCTGATTCGACACATAGACTCCTGAAAGCTAGTCACAACATTATACATGGTCATTTCTCACTCCAGTTTGGACAGTTTAGTTGATGCTAGTTTGGACTTGCTTGCAAAAGAGTGTTGTGTGTTCCTGCATAGGTGATTAGTTTGCTAGGACAGTTGTCATGCTAGAGGAGACCATGGTAAATTATTCTGGCAGCAGCTTACTACTGCTACATCCATCAGAGAGGGGCCTCACTGAGTCAGGAAGAACAGCGCATGCTCAGGCCCCTCTATTTCATAGGCTGTTATATGATTCAGGAAGTGTCGTTACCTCCAGATATGATCAGGACCCAACATAACAGCAACTGGACATAGAAGATCCTTGATGCCAGCCAGCCTAGAATTTAGGATTTGTGCAATCCCACCCCTACTTCCTGCATGACTGGAGGGGGCAGGAGAATTGGGGACAGGGACTAGGGCACAGACTATGCTTTCACTCCTGGGGAACGCATCTAGATAGCAAGGCTTAACTATGGAGGCTTTTCAGAGGTTTGAAAACACCAGCCTTTCCTTTCCATGAGAGGATGACAGGGTGTAGATAAAGAGCAATTGCTCCCAGCACCCACCCATGGGTCTTCATGGAGCTTCCAAAGGACCATGACTTTCTGAGACGCTAGCCTCTAGGGGTCAATTCTAGCCTACAGGGGTCAGTTCTTTGTATGTTAATCTTCGTATCCTAGAGCTGGGGATTCTGCATAAGGACTGCTCTCCTTAAAGAGAGTGATTGGCTTAGTGTAACTATGCATCTGTGATGTCTACAGCAAACTCACATAAATGCTTCAAACGGCAAGAAGACAGAGATGAAGGCATCGAGAATGAAGATAAATATAGAGTCTCTAGGGAAGAACACTCCATAACTGGAACTAAAGCACTAACCAGAACTATCTCAAGAAAGCTTTATTGACCCTAAAAGGATCTTAAAACTGAAATTAAAATAGCCTTCCCGCTCAAGTCAAGTCAGCTACCTATGTGAAAAGAGAGAACACAGACTGCCTTGAGACAGAAAGTAAACCAGGCTCAGTGTTTTCACTTCAGCAACAAAACTGGAAGACCAAAGACCAGACTGGTCAGCCTAGTGGAAAGGAAAGGAGATCTGGATGCTATAGGCCTGAGAAGTGTGTTCAAGGGCAGAACATACAGACTATGCCCTGGCTTTCTACACACCCAAGGGAGAACACATCTAGAGAGCCCCAGCGTAAAGGCACCAGGAACGTAGCTTCCATGTGCGCTGTGGCCTAGAACCAAACAGGTCAAAATGAAAAATTCAAGACCAGGGAAAGCCTCACGCATACAAACTAGCTGCAAACACTCAAATCAAGCAACTGTAAAACTATATTTACCAAAAAGAAGTTAAATGGTTCTAGTAGATGACACATCAAAATTAAGTATAATAAAATAAAATAATTTTAATTTTCTCTTTATGAGTTTCCATATTTACCAAATGTTTGGAAGCAGTGTTGATTGCTGCTTCACTAGCTTATTTAATTTTTAACACTTAGAAGGCATACCAAAGTGCCAAATGATTTTTAAATTTTTTTGAACAAGTATTTATGAAAAAGAGAATACAAATAAAGTACAAATGGGAAGTATAAACATTAGCTTGCTTTTTCTAACTTATTCTAACCCTGTACTAAGTCTAGCAAATAAAACAGAAGACCTTGACTGTTACTAAAATCAACGGAATCCTTCGGCTATGGTTGTATTTGTTCTTTGAGAATTTCGTGCACGTATCCTTTAGGTCACGCCCCTCCCCTGACTCATCCAGATTACCACCAGTGTGTTTTCCTCCCAACTTCATAGCTTTCTCTTCCTCTATAAAGAACCCACTGAGTCCACTTAGTGTCACTTGTGTGTGCATGAGTGTGGGACGGTTGACCAGCACCCACACCCTCAAAGAAAAATGACTTTTCCTCGTCCAGAAGCAGTCAGCTGCCAGGAGTTCCTCAGATAGAAGTGGAGCATCATAAATCCCTCCCTCAAAGAGAATCACGTGTATATTTCTAAGGTCCATTGCCAGCAATAGTGGTAAGGTCATTGATTAAACTGGGGCTGAAAGAGTGGCTCAGTGGGTAAAGCGCCCGCAGCACAAGCATGAGGGCCTGAGGTCAGAGCACCAGCACCAGTGCAAAAGCTGGCTGACACAAGTTTTGTAACACTGGCCCTGGGGGAGGTAGAGACTGGGGGATAGCTGGAGTGTACTGGCCAGCCAGTACAGCTGAATTGATGAGCTTCAGTGAGAGACGCTCTCAAAAGCTAAGGTGTTGATTAGTTGAAGGATCAGGCAGTTCACTCAGTGTTAACCCCTGACCTCTATATGCACACATGTGCCCCCACAAACACATGTATATACCACACATACACACACGCGCTCACACACACACACACACACACACACACACACACACACACACCAAATTTCACAGACGAAAGGAACATAAGTAATTAGATGCAATCCTTAACATATATCCTTAGATTATGTCAGATCTATCTTATTTTAAAATGAAATTGTATGGAAAACCTTTTTAAGTGAATTATAAAGATCAGGTAAGATATATGGCTACATATTGATTTGTCTTCCATGAGAAAAACATCTATACATACACACACACTGTGAAAGGATGATGAAAGAAATCTTTTACTGAATGGTGACTATGTCCCGCTCCCCTCCTCGTGCCAGGTATAAGATGGATGCAAAGAAAACAACTGAGAGAGTGCACTTGCTAAGACTGCTTGAAGAGATGGGTTCCACATGTCAACTTTTCTGTCATCCTGGGGACTAATTTTGTGGGTTTTTTTTTTAAACTTTTAAAAATTTATTTTATGTGTACATATGTTCATCTCGACATATGTATATACATCACATGCATACCCCGTGCTGATGACATTTAGAAAAGTACATCAGATCCCATGGAACCAGGGTTAAAGATGGTTGTGAGCCACCAGATGGCTAACCATCCTAAACAAGACCAGCAAGTGCCCTTAACTGGTGAGTCATCTCTCCAGTGTCCGAGGAATGAATCTTAACCTTCAGCCCCTGCAGACAGCTCACCCCAGCTATCCTACTCAAAGCCACTCCCTGTGCACACAATCAAAGGTCACACCTCCTACAGACTGAATGCAGAGACAACAAGAGTTCAGAACTCCACCAATCAGGTCTGTCATTCTCTCTCATTCTAGAAGTGAAGAGAGAAGGA
>JADRCD010223658.1:0-12505 GCA_019843815.1 Montemys delectorum
CACACACACATACACTACACACACATCATATATACACCATACACACACCACACATATACCATACACATACATATACATACATACACACACAATAGGCATACACTACACATATCACATATACTACACACACATTGAACATATACCATATACACATTCACATACACAATAGACATACACTACACGCATCACATATACTACACATGCATCACACATATACCATACACACATCACCCATATACCATACATACACATACCACACATATACCATACACACACACACATATATACTATATACACATGCACTACACACACATATCACCCACAAACTATACACACACATCACAAAGATACACACACACATCACACATATACCATACACACACACATCACACACATTCATATAACACATACACACACACACACGTCACACATATACCATACACATGCATATACACAATAGACATCACATATACTACAGACACATGATACATACACCATACACACACATCACACACACATTTACACACACATCACACATACACCATACACACACAAATACACACACATACACCACACACACACTTCACACATACACCATAATAGCAAAGACTGGCTTGAAGTTCCTGATGCCTCTATACCCTGAACACAAGACCAACCACTTGCCAAGGTTAGATACAATTGAATCTCCATAAGAGGTCAATGAGGTAACCATGACCCCTCTTTGACTCAGTGACAAAACTAAAGTTCAGAGAGGGAGGATAATGGGGAAACCAAGGTCCCACAGGCTCGACCGTGGCACGGCTGAAATTCGAACTCAGCTCCATCTGACTCTCTAAACAAGACGAAGCTGCTGGTGTTCCCTGCATAGTTGGGCACCATCATTCTCCAGGCCTTTTCCTGTGCTGTAGCAGGGGAGCCTTTCTCTCATGGGTAGCAGGGGTGTGTGTAGCAGAGAGCCCAAAGGGTATGGCTCAACCCATCTTAGAAAAAACCAGGCAGAGTCCACCAGTCTGAACAACAAGCTTGGAGGGGACAAAGGGTGAACAGAAATAACTTCAGCTCCCTGAGTCACTCCTGACCGTGCCTGGGAAGCTTGGGGACATGTGGGGACACTCTGCAGCACGTGCCTCCCCATCTCTTTATGTCCGACACCAACTGCTTTTTAAATGTGTCCGCGAGGGGAGCTGTCTCCAAATGGTTCTGGAGGCTGAAGGGACTTAGGCTGAGTTAAAGTAAGACCGTGCAAGCCGCTCCTGTTTCTTGGGAGCTTAGGATGTGACGAATGGTCTTCCATGTCTCGCACAGAGATCCCTTCACATGGGCGCTGTTAGAGCGGGGCAGGGATTGGTTTCTTTTTAAATAGCTCTTCTTATGTAGTCGAGGCTGGTTCCAGGTTAGTCTTGAACTCGAAAACGTCCTTTCTCAGCCTCTTGAGGGGGAATTGCAGACAGGAATGCATCGCCACCACCTGTGGGCCTCAATCCTGTCATCTTCCTCTAAGGGGGGACTGAGACGTGGCTGCCCAAGCTGCACAGCTTGTGATCTTGATGGGCTAGAATACATGTTGAGGAAGGTCCAAGTGGACAGTGCATGCTCTTACCAGCTGGATTTGATGTTCTCGCCCCCACCAACACCCTTGCCAGAGTCCCCAGCCCCCTCTTCCCTCAGCCCAGTGGTCAAGTCGGTGCAGATCCCAAAAGAGCAGGAACTCAGCTTGGTAGGCTATGCAGACCACAGACCACAGATGGCTGGCCCACCAGTGTACAGGGCTCCCACTTTCTAAATTCAGAGTCGGTATGTGTGTCATGTCTCTATGTCAAGAGACTACAGGCAGGATAGGTCTGCACGGGGCTTCCAGGGTGGACTACCAGAGTGGTGGGACAGCTATGCTTGGTTTTTTACTCCTCTCCAAATGCCTGAGAAGATACAGTACACAAAAGGACATATTGAGAGTTCTTTGTAAGTTAACGCACATCAGCTATTTTGGACAATAAGGCGGACACAGTAGAGGAAGCACCAGACCAGACACAGTTCAGGAGATGGACTTTCTCTGTGACCTTGGGCAGGTGACTGTCCGTCTCTGAGCATGTGGAGATTAGAGGGGAGCCATGAGCATCGTTCCCTGGGTGCTGTGCACCTACATATATGAGATAGTCCTTCACTGGCCTGGGTTCCCCATGCAGGCTGGGCTCACTGGCCTGAAATCTGGCTCTCTAAACCTCCCCGGGGCTAGGCTTCTGTGTGTGGCTTCTTTGGATCAAACTCATGTCCTTGTAAGGCTAACTAAGCTGCCTTCCCAGTCTCTGCTTTTTTGTTTCTTGATTCAGAGTCTG
Organism: Montemys delectorum; assembly: GCA_019843815.1. NCBI lineage: Eukaryota > Metazoa > Chordata > Mammalia > Rodentia > Muridae > Montemys > Montemys delectorum. Next base: position 2,334 of record JADRCD010223658.1, read on the forward strand.
TATATAACCTAGGCTAGCCTCAAACTCACCTAGACCTTGGACGACGACTCCTCCTCCTCCTCCTCCTCCTCCTCCTCCTCCTCCTCCTCCTCTTCTTCCTCCTGCTCCTCTTCCACCCACCAAGTGCAGAGACCACAGGAGTGCTCCACCTCACCTTCTGCCCTTGAATAACACTCACCAGCTCAGGCACATTCTGCAGTTTGTCTCTCTTGGGTTTTTCTGTGGACAATTCTCCTGTCTTTCCATGCACACACACACACACACACACACACACACCACTTACGCATGTGTGCACATACACAAACACAGACATGCACACGCACGCACACATGCATGCATGGATATACCCATGCACACCCGCACACATGCACACATGTATACATGCAGTATACACATGCACAACCCCTCCCACAATATGCATGCATGCACACACACAGATACACACACACAGAGACCCATGTATGCATGCATACACCCCACACAATACACATGTACACAAGCACAAGCACACACACGCACAGACACGTGTGCATGATGGTGCACATGCACACATGTGTGTGGACGCCCGCACACCCCACCTCCAGCCCCACTGCTGTGAGAACAATTTGCCTTCATCATTTTGAACCTTTCACATTTCTTCAAATGTCCTTTTATATGTGGATATGTCGGGGGTGGGGGAGGTAGGGGACCTTCTATTTCCCTTGTGATTAGGGAAAATAAATTTGCAATTTCACAACACTCCATCAACACGCCCCCAGCACACCTCCATGGGAAGCGGGGCTGGAATTTACAGTGAAGACTTGGATTTATTGTTTCTGTTAGAACAGGAGTGTCCAGGGGACAGAGGTGGGTGAGACAACTCACACCACCCCCTGTGGAGGTTAAAGCTTCTGGCTATTTCTGTCCCATTCAGACTCCCTCTTCCTCAGTGCCAGGCAGCCATTCTGCCTCACCCGCCCCCCTCTGCTCAGTGAGAACCTGGAATTGCAGGCTGAACAGCCTGGGAAACTGGCCCATTTTACCCATTAGGCCCGGAGGCCTACATGCTTTTTAAGAGCCTGTGTGAACACCTGAGAGCTGCCAACAATATATTGGCTCCAAAAATGCAAAAAATAAAAAAATTGCAAGGCAAAATTAATAAAGGCTTAAATGAAATGTTTCTAGACTATTCCATTATGCTGACGTTATTATTATTTTTTTTAAATTTAGTGTTCATAAAAGTTTCATTATGTTTGGAGAGGGCTGATGGGTTAGAGTCTCATTTTACAAGGATTTCTGAGGATATGTGGTGACTTTGAGGAAATTACAAAAAATATATAAAATGAGAACATAGCTACTAACAAAATAATTTTCAAAGCCACTTTTTCTCAAGATATATAAATGTATACACACACACACACACACACACACACACACAATAGCGAGGATTTAAATTTGTGCATTTGGAGAGGAGTCGGGGGCTCCAGTGTGAACCTGTTTAGTCTGGCAAGGTCTTCAAATGGCCTAGCATGAGACAGGGTGGGGTGTAAAGGGGGATGGGTAGATAAAAACGATTGGTATGTTAACCAATGGGTGGATGGGAAACCCACTGAGAATACACGGAGGTATGGAAGGGTTTGCGTGTGTCGATGAACCGGTAAGATGGATAGAGAGAGAGACGGCTTTAGGGAAGGCAAGATGGCTCTTTGGGTAAAGGGACAGTGGTGCCATGCCCAGCCACCCGAGTTCATCCTTGGGATCCATATTGGGGAAAGAGTTGAATCTGCACAGTTGTCCTCCGACCTCTGCATTAGCGCGCGCGCGTGCGCGCGCGCACGCACGCACGCACGCACACACACACACACACACGCCAATAAACATAACAGAAGAGGCTTGCAAGAGTTAATGAATAGATAGTGGAGATGGGTAAATGATTGGCAGATGTCAAGATATAGATGGGCTGGACTAAACAGGCTCACACTGGATCGCCCCACTTGCCCCCAAACACACAAATTAAAATCCTCTTTATTGTGCCATTATAAAAGAAGCTTGCAATGATGCTTCTGAAATATAGATGTGATGGTTTGTATGCGCTCAGTCCAGGGAGTGGCACGATTAGAGGGGTGACCCCGTTGGAGTAGGTGTGGCCCTGTTGGAGTGGGTGTGGTCTTGTTGGAGTAGGTGTGGCCTTGTTGGAATAGGCGTGGCCTTGTTGGAGTAGATGTGTCACTGTAGATATGAGCTTTAAGACCATCATCCTTGCTGCCTGGAAGTCAGTATTATGCTAGCAGCCTTCAGATGAAGATGTAGAATTCTCAGCTCCTCCTGCACCATGCCTGCCTAGATGCTGCCATGCTTCGCCTTGACGATAATGGACTGAATCTCTGAACCTGTAAGCCAGCCCCAATGAAATGCTGTCTTTATGAAAGTGGCCTTGGTCATGGTGTCTGCTCACAGCAGTAAAACCCTAACTAAGACAATAGAGATATAGATGTTCCAGTAATGATCGGACTGATGGATGAGTTGATGGACAGGTGATGGGTTAACAGATGAATTGATTAAGGATGCATTGAAGGATGGCAGGATGGAAGGACAGAAAGATGTTAGGTGATGACTAAAGGTAGAATGGACAATGAATGGGTAGGAGAGCCTGATGGGTGGACACGTGGACAGACATCACTGGGAGGACACACAGAGGGAATGGTGATGTGACTTCCTCAGGGTCACACAGTGAGTTTGCAGCTGTCCCCCTGACTCCTCATACTTTGTCCTTCAGGAAAAGCACTTACCAGTGTCTCCTCACACTCAAGTGTGGAAGCGTTCCAGTGTCATTTATAGGCAAGGTGACCGAGGCCTTGGGAACGGAAAGGGCTCAACCCATGGCAGGCTGTGTGCTGCCACTGGGTCATGGTTGTTTAGTGAGCTCTAGCTCGGACCAGTTCCCCGGGCCCTTGGCCCTGCCATGAGAGTGAGCTTCACAACCAAGAGTAGCTCCTGTCGTGAACCTTATCGTCTTCCTTCACTCCCCCTGCGGTCTAGGAGGCAGGGTGGTCTCAGGGCTGGGCTCATATCACCGAGGGGCATCTGCTTAACTCAGGGGTACTCAGTGTGCAGGTGCTTGCTCACTCCCTGAGACCCTGGGGTGTTGACTTTTGAGACGCAGTGGGAGAAACGGAGTCCTTAATTCCCCGAATCCCTGGGTGTTCCTGTGGCGTTTCTCTGGTGATGGCTTTCCCATTTTCTGTCTTTTTTTTTTTTTTCTCTCAGTCCACATACTAGAAACCCAGGGGTGGCTTCCTGCAGCATACAGTAGCTACAGTGACTTGTTCAAGAATGAGACCCCAAGCCACGGCATTCTGTGGAGTGAGTATACCTAAGTACCCTCACAACACTGTGAAACACACACCAATAAACCCCCAATAAAACCTCCTGGTAACGGAGGCACCAGGAAATGAAATAATGTTTCTGTGGTGCTACAGTTGATAACTGGACAGGGAGTGATTTGAACTCAGGGAGCTTGAGCATGCATAACCCTGAACTCACGTGCCTTTCAGACTTGAACTTGGGCTGAATAGAAAATCCTCCCAAAGCACAGGGTTTTGTTTTGGGACTCCACAGGCAGATAATTAGTATTCTTTCACATTGGCATCGGGAGTAGCTGCCCCACCTGGACTTTAGACTTAGATCCCAGGCTTGTGCCACAAGTTCTTTGTCTCCTGAGACATCTCATCAGCCACTGACACACCCTGTCTAATCAGAAGTTATCTACAATCTCAGCTCAAAATAATAGAAAACATTTTTTTGTGTGTGTGTGATTTAGAAGTTGGATTCATGATTCACACCTGTAAATCCAGTGTTTGGAAGCTGAGGCAGGAGGGTCCTGAATTGGAGGCTAGCCTTGGCTACATAGTGAGTGAGTTCAAGACTATTCTGGCTTACACTGTGAGACCGTGTCTCATTCCTCTTCCCTACCAATGACCTGGGAGAAATTGAGAGTAGCCTTCTGGAAAGATCTGTGGACTTCTGCGTCCTAGGTGAGCCCAGCTGTGAAGCCATGTACACGAGGAGTTCACATCTCCATGCCTGTCTCCTCATCCATAACATGGTCATCTGTGACATGGTCATCCGTGGCATGGTCATCCGTGGCATGGTCATCCGTGACATGGTCATCTGTGACATGGCACAAGCCTCATAACATCGCTGCAGGACATTTAGTTTCTTCTGTGAGGGGACACGAAGTAGGTGCTTTGTAAATGATCTCCAAACAAGCTGATGGATCCCATTGCTGCCTCAGTTTCCATATATGTAAACTGGATTTTTATAGAAGTTTCTGTGGGGCTTACAAGGTTTCTGGGCAGACTAAGGAGGAAATGGATGGAAATAGAAGCCTATTCTAAAAGCCAAGCGCAGCTTAAGTGTAGGCAGCACCGCATCTGTTAGTGCTAAAGCAATTGGAGTTATTCCGTTATTAATACTTACGGCTGATATTAATCCTTGTTATGACGACCTGCCACGATTATAGCTGCTAACTCTATAAATGAATGCTAATACCCTTAGATCCCGCCACGTTTTACAATACTCTCTCGGGTTAAGAGGGACTGCGCTTGAAATAAGTACACAGGATTGTGGTATTTCTGTCGAATCCGCAGCATTTCAAAAACAAACAAGCCGAGGGCTCTCCTCTCTGTATAAACAGACACAGAGAAACCTACAACCCAGCATGGAAGGGAGAGCACAGCATAGCACTGGTCGAGTCCACAGCCCACAGGGACACCTCAAGGAAGGGAAAAGAGGCTATGGAGTCTCTGTCACACCCCATCCAAGAGTCAGAGTCCTGCTTCTTTCTTGAATCCAAGTTAGCCTCAGGGATTTTCTATGATTTCAGGAGGGCAGTGTGCCCTTAACGCTGCCCCTGAGGAGAACGTTGGCTTTTATTCTTCTAGGCAAGCCTCCCTGCCCCCCCCCCCCCGCCACCCCTGGAATGGGGCTACACTGGGAGAAGCCCAAGCCAGGGCAGGGTGCATAGTAGGGGATCCCCACTTGCAGACCCAGGTGAGATGCGCTATCAGGGGTGGTCCCCGGCGACCTTCCAGCCCACTGAAGCCTCTGGATGCCCTTGGCTCTGCTAAGTACCCTATGCAGTGCGGCAGCTTCCCCGCTGAGCCCAGCCCAATCACAGACTCATGAGACTCCTGTTATTTCAAGCCATTAAGCTCTGGGATTGAGCAGCAGCAGTATGCTCAAAGCCTGGGACAATGCTAATTCAGCATACAGCCCTGGGAGGGCTCTCTGGAGGAGGGGGCGTTTGGACAACTTGAGGGATGTGTGTCGTTCTTATGTAGGGACAAAGGGCTCCAGCTGTCAGTCACAGGTCAGCTCCATTCTCCTCATGGTGCTATGAAGTCCGGGCAGACCCCTGTGGACACTGGCATTCCAAGCTTTCTCTCATCCGGATAATCACATATTCTTTATAGGGATCAGCCCAGCATCACTGCTTTAAATCAAAACGACAGGCCCTCCAAATTGGTTCAGGTGTTCGTGCGCTTATAAAAATGTCTTTTGCCAGAACAAGCTTGCTACGTCTAATTTCTGCCCCAAGCACATTTTTATAGTTAAGCTGTACCATAAATGTCATTTAATTTACCCAGTGATGTTAGGCAGGCAATAAATGGTAGGTAGCATACATACGATTCTTTTTGTCTGGTCTGATCAGGATTCAGGAGGAGGGACCTGGAACTAATTATCATAATTATCATATGCCCTAATTGATGACCTTCTAATTCCTTCTCTGCGGCCTGGTCTGTGCTCTAGATGTTAAGGGAAGAACAAAGAAGGGCTTCCAAGTGGTACGTGGGGAGGGGGAAGGGCAAAGGTGAGAGATACAGGCCAGGTTGGGAGGTTGACATCCTCTGAACGCCCATCCGCCGCTCCATCCCTGTGCTGGAAAGAGGGCTTTAGGGGCAGCATTCAATGCCCCCCACCTTAGCTGGGGCAAGAGGCAGCCCATGGGCTGCCTTATGGGGAACAGGGGATAACGGAAAGTGTCAAGGGGCTCCCGGGGGACCTGGCCTGTTCTTCAATGCTTCTGCCTCCTAAACAGCATTTTCCAGCTCAAACAGGCCCCGCCCTGCCTGTAAACCAAGCTAGAAAGACCCTCTCCTCATCTCTTGTCTGTCCCCATGGTCCTGAGGGATCCTGTCTCTTCTACTTCAAAGATTTTCTGTCTGTCTAAACATCTCAGCTTCCAGAACCTTGTGTCAAGCCCAAAGTAGAAGATCTCTACACATCCACTCAGCTGGTGTTAAAGGTTTTCTCATTGCTGGAACCAAATATTTGAAGTAATTTAAGGGAGGGAGAGTTTATTCTGACTCACAGTTTAAGAGGGGCTAGGGGGTGAAGCCTCACCTCAATGCCTGGCTTTATATACCTGCTTCTCCGGGTGGTATTCCATTTCCTGACAGTCCCACAATCTTCCAGACAGCTGGGGAGAAAGCCTTCAAATGCAGGCACCCATAGGGGACACTGCATGTTCAAATCATAGCAGCGTAGCAAGGCCATCCCTCCTAGATGTGAAGGATCTAAAACACACCATATCCAGAGTCTGTGCCCTCCGCCCGGCCCCAGTGATAGCTGTGTTTCCTATCGTGCTTGTGTCAGTGTGTGTGTGTGTGTGTGTGTGTGTGTGTGTGTGTGTGAGAGAGAGAGAGAGAGAGAGAGAGAGAGAGAGAGAGAGAGAGAGAGAGAGAGAGCCTGGAGTTACTGTTGAGGTCTTCCTCCATTGATAACTACCACACTTACTAAGGTAAAGTCTCACAACTGAATCCAGATCTCCCAATTCGACTATTCTACCTAGCCAGCTCTCTCCAGGGCCCCATCTCTGCCTTTTGAGCATCGACATTTGTGTGGGTTCTGGGGATCCAAGCTCTTGTTCCCTTCCTAGTGCAGAAGCACATTAGCCTCTGGGGTGTCTCCCCAGCCTGGAGCAACCTTTGTGTTTAACATCACCTCTGAACTGCCCTGCCCTCTCCTTGGGGACCCAACCTCACTGGCTTTATTATATTACTTGTTAGGATGCTTTCCACTCAGGCCACTTCGTCGTGGCGTGAGATCAGAGCGACCACCTAACCCAGGTGAAACTGCTCTCTTGCAAGCAAAGGCACAGAGAAGCAGGCTGGACGGCAGCGATAAGTCACGTCTGCCACACTGCCCCTGCACGACAGACCTGCACCCGGCACACAGGAGGCCAACGTGTGATCGATCGCACACTTCATGGGCCACATGTCCCTGGCTCATTAAAAGAGTTAACTGGGTTTCTCAGGAAGAGGAGCCATGAGAGTTTGGCTACACTGAGAACAGAGTAGGGTGGACTGGGAGGAGAGTCTGCACCACTCATGTCACTGGGATAAAGTTGACTCTTCTAGATTCACAAAGACAGGACTTACACCAGCTATGTGAGCTGCAGCCAGTCAGTCCATCTCTTCGGGCCTCAGTGGAAGTTGTATGAGAGGATAGTAGGGCTGGCTCGAAGGGCAATGTGCAGACTTCCCTGAGAGTAAATGTAAACGCAACAGCCGCACACAGAGATAGCTAGTGACCAACAGTCCAGGCTGGGGAGATGGCTCAGTAGGGAGGAGCTTGCCACCGTACAATCTCGAGGACCTGAGTTTGGGACTCTCATGTCCACATAAAAATCTAGGCTTACAAACACACGTCTGAAATCCTAGAACTCGGGAGGTAGAGGCAGGCAGGACCCTGGAGCTAACCCGGCTAGTTCGCCTAGCTGAATTGGTGAGCTCCAGGTTCATTAAGAGACTCTGCCCCAAACAATATGGTGGGGAGCAAGTGATGGAAGAGGTCAGTGTCAACCTCTGGCCTGCACACACATAAACATGCACATGTGAATACACACACACACACACACACACACACACACACACACACACACGGTCTACCAATGCACCAGAAATACCCAGAAGCCAGTGTGAGAAGCACAACTGTTGGTTCCAGGTAGCGGGCATGGGGTCACCTAGGCTTCTGGGTCTTACCAAATGTCCTATGTGACTTCAGGATAGCAACAATCCCAAGATCACACATTTGCACTTCACCGACATTCCTATGTTGTGTGAGGTCACAGGCAAGCACACTTACCTCCTCTCTGACACTCCAGGAACACACTGGCATTACCACTAACCCCTTCATGTAAATGTTGGGTGATCTGCATGCTGGGAGGATCCAGTACAGCTCGTGAGATATTAATGACTACTGATAAATTGAACTCACACACAGGTGGCCTCAGTGAATCAAAGGTGGGTGGATCTGAGAGAGTCAATGTCCCCAGAGGGTGATATTGCTCTCTCCCGCTCCAGCGGCCAGAGCAGAGCCCAGGAAGGAGACATATACAAACTGTTTGCTGTTTAAGGATGAGACCCTGCGTCAGCTCCTGCCTTTCCCATAGCCTCCTGGCAAAGAGATGCTCGAACATAATGAATGAGGAGACAGGATGCCTCCCAGGTGCAATGAGGATGTGGTGGGTGGTGGGAGGAGGGAGGCAGTGGAGGTAGGATTCCAGAGGGTGTGCCAGGAATCTGTGGTGGGATCCTGTATCTCACTCCCACCACACAAAAGAGATCAGTAAAAGAGAACACTAGTTACAGACCACTGTGACGGGCAGGCCACCGGTGTGTAAGTATCGGAGGTGGAAATGAATGTTTCACGTGAGGTCATACTGTGAGACACCAGTAAAGGGTGGAGTCCCCAGGCCCTCAGTTTCCTCATCTGAAAAATGGATTCATTTTGTAGAGCCCAAGCTCTTCAGCTTTGCTTGTAAACAACGGGCTCTCTGCCACACATCAGAAATGGCTCTTCTTATTGCCACTTACGATAAACCTCCCCAGGACCTGGAATCATTAATTTGTTTGGGAACAAATCTCATTAACCAATTGTCCAAGTTAATACTTTATGAGATGCGCTCTGCTGCACCTCTGGACCCCTCCTCAGGGCATCGGGGTGTGTTTTCCCACGCTTGGCACAGAATGAAATGGAAGTACATTCCTGTGACTACCAGAGTCTGGTGCATAGAGAGCAGGCTCTGCTCCCGCCCTTGTGAATTCTGGGATGGGTATTGCAGGCTCTATGAAAATGACACATTTATTTGGCTCACTAAAGAGCATTCCCTAGGTAGTGGCTTATAAGGATGGAAAGAGGGCAAGCCTGAACCAGCTTGTTGGGTTGTGGACAGTAGCCCTGGAGTTCATGGACCCCGGTGCTAGCTGCTTGGAGGGACCTGCCTCTTACCCTGCGGTCAACTGGTTCACAAGGGATGATGGGGGGATGGTCCACTAGAGTCTCACCCTGGTTCAAAAAATTCAGGTGCTGGTTAAACTCCTTGTTCGTATATTGCCGTGCCTCCCACACACCTACTAAGTACTCAGCAGGAATAGACTGTCTCAGACACATAGTAGGTCTTCAAGAGTGGACGGATCCTGACTTCACTATGAATTATCTTTCTCTCATTAAACATGAGCCTGTCCGTGAAACAGCCGTAGGGATTATGGGACCTTCCACAAGTCTCTCCTCAGTGGCAGTCTGGGACTGCTTGATTTAGAATTCAGGGAGAGGACAGGCTGAGGGAGGACCCAGCCTTCTTGATCCCCTGGCCACTCCCAGGCTCAGGGAGGTCACAGGGCCTGTGGCTGGGATGAGCTGATCTTTCCTTACTAGCTACCAGCAAGAGAGTAAGGGATGCATTCACCTGGATCTGACTGAGCCTTTTGGCCCAGGGCTTCAGTCTTCTTAAAGGAGATAGTAAAATGTCTTAAATTGGGAAGGAGAGCACAGACGTGAAGTCGTAAAGCCGCGCCACTCTTCAGCAGTTCACAAAATGCTTTATCTACTGGGAATCATAAAAGTGCGAGTCCTGTCCCCAGTGGTTTTTAAGACACTGAAAGGCTGCGGCTGGTTGTCTCGAGATCCTGGGGGAGGCGGGGCTTTCATCCTCATACAGTGGCAGCTAGCTGAGCACCCAGCTCACAAGCCATGAGCGGGAAGGGCATGGTTACCTCCCTAGTACATGCTGTTTCTACAAAGGTGGGTAACACCCAAGGGAGACCTGCTGATGCCCTGAGTTTGTGAGGAGGACATCAGTTTTCTCTCTCTCTCTCTCTCTCTCTCTCTCTCTCTCTCTCTCTCTCTCT
>JADRCD010223658.1:12515-52515 GCA_019843815.1 Montemys delectorum
TCTCTCTCTCTCTCTCTCTCTCTCTCTCTCTCTCTCTCTCTCTCTCTGTCTCTTTGTCTCTCTCTGTTTCTGTCTCTCTCTGTGTGTCTCTCTGTCTCTTTTTTGTCTCTCTCTGTCTCTGTATCTCTCTGTCTCTATCTCTGTGTCTGTCTGTCTGTCTGTCTGTCTCTCTCTCTCTCTCTCTCTGTGTGTGTGTGTGTGTGTGTGTGTGTGTGTGTGTGTAAGAACCACTTCCCTAGAATGTCAGCTTAGTGGGTGAAGTGGGTTTGGATGCCTGGCACCCAGTCAACCCACTTCAAAACTAGGCATGATCAGTGCATTCTGGTAACCCCAGCTGTGGGGGACAGAGGACTGGTAGCTTATTATCCAGACAGTATAGTCAAATGGTGACTGTTAAGCTTGGTGACAGACCATGTCTCAAAAGGTAAGGTTAAAAAGCCATAGAAAAAGATGTGCATATCCAAAGTCGACCTCTGACCACCATATGTGCATGCAGAGGTGAATGTGCTTACACTCACATGTACACACATGTACTCTCGACAACATAGACACTTCCTGACACACTGCTGCTTGTTCAGGAATGTAGTAGTGAAAGCTGGTGATGGAGAGAACTTGAGGCTCTATCCAGCCTTGGAGGATCATAGGACCCAGGAAGGAAGCCACGGGTTCAAAAAAGGTGTGGTTACTGCTGATGGTGTGATACACCTGTCCTGTATACCTGTCACAGGTGTGTTTACCACTGACAATGGTGATACACCTGTCCTGCACACCTGCCACAGGTGTGGTTACCGCTGATGATAGTGATACACCTGTCCTGCACACCTGTCACAGGTGTGGCTACCACTGACAATGGTGATACACCTGTCCTCCATACCTGTTACAGGTGTGGTTACCGCTGATTATGGTGTTATACCTGTCACTGGGTCCTGTTTTATGTGAGTACACACTTGTGCTCTGAGTTATTCAGCTTGTAAGTCCTCCTTGTAACCACACCTGGAGGCCATTGTAACGTTTACTTCCTAGTTGAGGAGGCCTATGCACAGAGAATAATAGGGACCTGCTTATGTGCTCATGCCTTTGACATTTGGATTAATAAGAGAGATCACAAGCGCTCCTTAAAAACAAGATAAAAGTACAAGAACAAAAGAAAGAGTGAAGACAAAATTAAAAAAAAAAAAAACTTTGTTTTTAACCCCAATTGAAGTAAAAGTATGTAAATTAGCCTCAGCACATTATTTTTATTTATGCCATAAATTAGGCAAATTTCCCCTCCTGAAGCCCTGGAAAATGAGGCTTGATTCCACATATTTTACATTAATTTCCACGGCAGTTGGCCCCAAATTAGCTTTACAACTTGCTAAAGTTGCTTTAAAAGGGGTGCAGAAAGTGGAGGGCTGTTCAGAAATCTTCAGGGAATGAGATGGGGGGGGTGGCCTCTGCCATCCTTTTGAAGACTAATGTAGGGATGTGATGCACTCTACAACTGGAGCTGCCACATACAGCTGCAGGAGCTGTACACTGATGTGTGGGGATACTGTCTGTGTGTTGTACAGTGGGAAGGCTCCTCCTGGGGTCATGCAGAGAGGTGACCCTGTGTATTCCCCCTGAACCAGGTACAGACTGGATGATGGATGGATGGGTGGATGAGTGGGTGGGTGGATGATGGATGGATGGGTAGATGGGTGGATGGGTGGGTGGGTAGACAGATGGATGGATGGGTGGATAGGCTGATGGTGGATGGATGAATGGTGGATGTGTGGATGGATGGATATCCCTCTGGACTATGCATGTAAAAATCTCTTTTAGTGGATGAAAATGGAGGCTGGAGGATAGTGATTGACCTCCTGCTCACAACAGCAACAGAGGCAGATCCGGCAACCAAGTCAGTGGTCAGTCAGTTCTGTCTCAGTGCTTGCTTCACACGAATGCCCCACCCATGCTCCCACACAAGGAGAGCTCTGGGGATGAGGTCAGTGAACCTGAGCCTGCCTGGAGGTTCCTGAGAGTTTCATTTGTAAAGCATAGCCAGCCAGCAGCCATGTTCCCCAGCCAGCACATGTCCCCAGACACAGTGCATACTCCTCCCCATTGCTCCCTCCCGTCTCACAGCAGGTCCTGGGCCAGGTCTCTTCATCCCTTCTCTTTTACTGAGCTTTATTTTCATATCAGGTTCAGCTGATATGAGTTCAATGAGTTCAAATGAGTTCAGCTTCAGCTTCTGTATGTCCAATGACACCATCATTTGCATCAAGTGCAAATTCTCATCTCAAGTCCAGGGTATGGAGAATGTACATTTTTCTGCAAATGGTTTTGTCTTCTGTCCGAATACTTTAGATCTTGACTGAAGACTGAAAGCCATCCACCCACCCGTCCATTATTCCATCCAATATCCATCCACCCATCCACCAACCATCCATCCATCATCCACCCACCCACCCACCCATCCATCCACCCATCCGTCATCCACCCACCCATCCATCTATTCATCCATCATCCACCAATCCACCCATCCATCCATCCATCCATCCACCCACCCACCATCTATCTAGTCTCTGCACTCACTCACAGAAATAATAAGAACCAGTCTTCATCCTCAAATGCCATCCAGAGAGAGTAAGACAAGTCAGTCATCATGACTGTGGGACCCCCTAGCATTTTGGCTGCGATTGTTTATGTATCCCCTCCCCGAGCTTGTTGAACATGTATGTGCTGGCTAGGGCCACATCTTAGCACCATGAAGGGTGAAACCAAGGCAGCAGAGCCCATGAGTGATGCCTCTAGTGGCCATTGCTCTGTGTGACCCTACTGGGTTAAGCAAGCCAACCAATTGCCCACCACAAACAGCAGGGACTAGCCACATTCAACTTTAAAACTTGAGTTGGGAACTAGGAAAAGATTGAGCATCCTTGGTTGAGTTAGTGATGGTCCAGAACAGTCCATGGCTTTCTGGGAAGGTGGAGACTGGTGCTCACTCCATGCTGTCCAGCATGGTAGACCCTGGGAAGACCCCCATCCACCCAGTACATCATCCCTGGGGCAGGACAAAACAGAGACTGCCACCCTAGGCAAGATCTACACCAGCTCAGGGTCCAAAGTTATTCCTTTAAGGGTGGACCTAGCAGCACATTCATAAGCCAGGCTGCTGATTCTGAAGCCTGACTCTTATTAATGTTGCTGTGTTCTCTCCTCAGCGGGGCATGTGCTGATGTTGGAGCTGCCTGAGACCCAAAAGAAGACAGATCCCAAGGCCACCTGTAGGGCATCCACAGAGTTTCCATTTGTCAGTGGCCTTGGCTGCATGGACAACTACATCCAGCACTTTCTCTGGAAAGAAAGATAGGTTCTAGAGGCCTGCCAGAGCACCCATCATTGTACAGCACTGTTCAAAGTGGGATCTTCTCTCATTACAGGGTGTATTTTTCTCCTTCATGCTTGATTTCCCTCTGCCCATCCTTTCATTGTAGATGTCTTCAGCCATTTCCCATTCATTACCTCATTGATTTTCCTTGCAACTATCCTATGAGGGAGGAGGGAGGAACTTGGTATTGCTGTCTTTTAAGATGAGGCCGCCTGAGATCAAACAGACCTGGGAGGTTCAACCCAGTCTCACCACAAAGATGAAAGTAATTTAACATCTCTGACAAATGGTCTGTGCACTTTCCCTGGGGCAGACCCAGCTGAGGGGTGGGTGCTCAGATGCAGAACATCCAGTTGACCCTCTGGAAAAGGACACCAAGGGGCACGTGTGAATGAATGGTGTGTGAATTACCCATCCCTGAGGGATGGTGAGGGATGGTGAGGGATGATGAGGCTGGAACAGAAGAGAAGCAACAGGTAGCTTCATAGGAAGAGAAACTACAGGAACAGGGTGCTGACTGATGAATAGGGGTTAGCCAGGTGATACATTGTAGCAGCAATAGAAACTATTTTCCTGAGCTGGATTACTTGCAACAAGCTGGACACATCTGCATGGAGTTGACCACAAAGAATCTCCAAGCTTCAGAGAGATGCAGCAGTTCCAGGTTGACCTACCAGGAATTTTATCTATAGCCTCAGTTGAGCCAGCAGAAGGTTACCTTGGGTGATGGTTGGGGCTATGGGGACATAGGCTCCACATAGGAGCCATCCTGTAGATCTGAGTAAAGTTGAGGTGACCACTTTGTTGCAGAGCAATCTGACTCAGAACACCTGCCATCTCATCTGGATGAGAAGACAGTATGGAATCCTCACCATCTAGAACAAGGCTGGGATTTGGGATCCAAAGATCCTGGGTTCGAATCCTGCCTCTGTCATACACTGCCCATAAGACCCTGTCTAGGGTTTCTATTACAGTGATAGAACATCATGACCAAAAACAACTTGGGGAGGAAAGGGTTAATTCAGCTTACACTTCCACATCACAGTTCATCACTGAAGGAAGTCAGGACAGGAACTCAAGCAGGGAGGAACCTGGAGGCAAGAGCTGATGCAGAGGTCATGGAAGGGTGCTGCTTACTGGCTTTACTCCTCAGAACTTGCTGAGCCAGCATGCTTTCTTATATACCCAGGACCACCAGCCTAGGGGTGGACACTGCTCCCATGTCAATCACCAACCAAGAAAATGTATCGCAGGCCCGATCATCTGCCAATCTGATGGAGGCATTTTCTCAAGTGATGTTTCCTCTTTCCAAGGGACTCTAACCTGTTTCAAGTACACATAAAACCAGCCATCACAGATCCTGAGCAAGTGCCCTGGGCATTTCTGAGACTCAGTTTCCCCTTCTGTAAAACCCAGGTAGGGATGCTACCTGACAGAATCGGACAGGGATCAGGTGGGAGAATGTAGAGAAGGCACTGTCTCATATCCACCTCCCTTCATGAGGGGAGAAGGAAGTTGGAGTGTTTGGGGTCTTTGGCTTCCAGAGTAGCCCCACCTTCCTGAGGCTCCCCTGCTTGGTGAGTGCTGAGCTCCTGATTTCCCAGTCCCGTGAGGGCAGCCTCATGAATCTGGTAGTGTCTGCTGCAGTCTGCCAGCGGATGGAAAGACTCTGGCTTGTGGTTGGCAGGTGGCAGAACTTGGGTCCTGTATTCTGATTTCTCTTCAACTAATGAATAATCAAAGTCAGTGTCCATGTGAACCAAGGCTGCTGTGCCGTTGCCTGGCTCTCCTTTGTGATTCTTCTTGGCTGCACAAAATAAACCCTGAGCTTCCTCTTCTGAAGCTGTTGAGGACTTAGGGCTATTCTAGCTGATTGTGATCTCCATCCCAGAAGCCTTTGGGGCTTAGTGAGCTCAGAGTTGGCCTCCCCTGGTGGCTGTATCCTGGCGGGGTTCCTCCCGTCCCCGCACCCATGTTATAATCACACAGCAGGGCAGGACCCAGAGTGAGCAGTCCTTCCCACAGACTGGCTGGGTTCAATGATTCCCTGGTCCCCTCTGGATGAAAACTGGAGGTAACTTGGCACCGCCCCCTACACCTTTGCTTCTGACTCAGTTTATCCTCCCTATTCTTATCCTGAGTACCAGGCGCGGTGCCAGTCACCAGAGTGCATTCAACACCCACATCTCTGGTGCTGGTTGGCCCCTGCTGTGCCAGGAATTCGGGGTAGGGAGACATCATGGAGCTTGGTGTTAAGTGGTGTACTTTGAAGATAAGATCTGGGGCCTGGGGAAGTGGCTCAATCGGTAGAGAGCTTGCAGGATTCATATAAGGATTTGAGTGCAGACCGCAGCACCCATGTGAAAGCCAGCAGCGAGTATGTGTGCCTATAACTCCATCACTGGGGACATGGAGGCAGGTGGACCCCTGGGATACACTGGTTAGCCAGTCTTGTTGAATCAGTGAACTCCAGATTCAGCTCCAAAAGTAAAGTTGAGAATTACTGAGGAACACACCCAATGTTAGCTTCTGGTCTCCACACCTGTGTATGCAGGTAAATGTATCTGTATATCTCACGCACGCTCACACACACATACAAGATAGCACACACACATATATACACACAGAAGATAACAGACATGTGGTAGTACACACACAAAAGATAGCACACACGCAAGATAACACATACAAAAGATAGCACACACACAAGATAACACATACACATAATAGCAACCCACACACAATAACACACACACACACACGATAATATACACACACAACATAGCACACAAAAATAACACACCCTCAAGATAACACACACACACACACGATAGCACACACACATATACACACACACACGCACACAAGATAGTACACACACAAGATCTCTCTCTCCCTCCTCCCACCCCCTCTCACACACTATAAGGCCTTGTCTGGAAGTCAAAATCTGCAGCTCAGCTTCCTGAGTGCTGGGATGATGGGTGTGCCACCACAATTAGCCAAGAGGCTGGTTTTAATGAAATGGGCATCCCAGCAGAATTCACTATCAACCTTCTCACTTCTTGCCTCCCAAGACGAGATTCTTAAATGTGACACCTGCCCTCCCTGTTAGGAGAGCAGAGTACAGGAGGCCTGGGATCAGTACAGCCCTTGACCCTTTGCCTGGTTGCTCTGAGCCTCAGTTTCCCTCATCTACACAGCAGGAATAGCATGTTCTTCTGCCTGGTGGGTTTGTGCTGAGGATTCTCTACACAATCTTCACAAACCACTCAGCACAAGGCTTGGAACAAAACCAACACTCCATAATTGGCATTTTCATCTCGGCCACAGTCTCAGCTAACTGAGTCCACATGGGTCTGCAGAGGCGCCCCGTGCCCGTGCTTCAGCCACCCACAAAGCAAGAATGTTTGCTCTGTGTCATTGTCACAGCTACCTCGGGGCTGCTTCCATGTACAAACCAGTGGGAAGCTGCATGGAGACCGAGCAGTCCTTTATGAAAAGGCGGCTCTCCATCTGTAATGAAGGACAATGAGCGACTCAGTCACCATCCTTCACTCCCTTTTATCTAGGGAACTCCTGAGACCAGGGCACAGGGAGGACAACAGTCTATGTCTTGGTTAGGGTTTTACTGTTGTGAAGAGACACCATGATCAAGGCAACCATTAGAAGGACAACATTTGCCGGGCAGTGGTGGAGCACGCCTTTAATCCCAGCACTTGGGAGACAGAGATAGGCGGATTTCTGAGTTCAAGGCCAGCCTGGTCTACAGAGTGAGTTCCAGGACAGCCAGAGCTATACAGAGAAACCCTGTCTCGAAAAACAAAACAAAACAAAAAAAGGACAACCTTTCATTGGGGCTGGCTTACAGGTTCAGAGGTTCAGTACATTATCATCAAAGTGGGAGCATGGTAGCATCCAGGCAGGCATGGTGCAGGAGGAGCTGAGAGTTCTACATCTTCATCTGAAGGCTGCTAGCAGAAGACTGACTTCTAGGCAGCTAGGATGAGGGTATTAAAGTTCACACCCACAGTGACACACCTACTCCAACAAGACCACGCCTACTCCAACAGGGCCACACCCACTCCAACAGGACCACACCTCCTCCAACAAGGCCACACCTCCTCCAACAAGGCCACACTTACTCCAGCAAGGTCACACATCCTAATAATGCCTCTTTTTAATTCTAAGAGTTAAGCCTGCTTCAGGGTTTCCCTGCCTCGTGTAGAATTCTCTTCTTGGAACCCGGTGTATTTCTCCAGGGCCAGCCCTGCTCAGCAAGACTTCACTCATCAGGCCTGATGAAAGCCATACACAACCACCCTGTCAGATTCCATTGTGGTCCATCCTTCCACTAAAGCACACAACTGACAGCCGAGACCCCGTGGATCTCTTGCTCGGGTGCAGAAGGTGGTGCCCAGCAGACGAACATCGTGCCCTGAGTGTTGCTCATATCCCTCCCAGCCCTACATCAAAACCCCAGAGGCAACTGAGTTACAGTGAGGCCTGAGGGGCTGAGCCCCCAAATGAGATGGCAACCCTTGGAAAGTGAGGGCGCCAGACCCCACTATCTTTTGCAGCCACATGAGAAATTGGACATTTGCAAACCAGGAAGACAGTTCCTACCAGACAAACTCTGCTGGCTTTCTGAACTTGGACTACCAGCCACCAGAACTGTGACTAATGAACTAGGGTTTCTAGTCATAGAATCTGAGGGTTTTTTGTTACAATGGCTTGAACAGAGCGAGTCATATCAGACCTCGGCACACAGGAAGGCTCTCTCATGTCATCTTTCTAATCTGTCATCTTTCGGTGCCATTAACTGTGAACTCTAATTCCTGCTGGTGGGTTCAAAGCCATGCAGTGTGTGTGTGTTGGGGTGGGGGTCTGGGAAGAAAAGCGCTCTACCCCGTGTGATACTGTGATCTCCCTCTCTACATGGTGGGGGGCGGGCCAGTACGGCTGCCTTCTGGCCCTCCTCCCCAACTTTGGCCTAAATTAGTTCAGTACTTATGTGAACATCTGCTTTGCCCAATTTTGGAAGGCTACTTTCTCGGTACCTGTTCAGAGAGGAAGTTTGTTCTTAGGGGAACAGGAAACCATTGCGTGTGCGCGAACATATGCTAGTTTCTTTTTACACAAGTTATAGAATCCTATAACCACCTTTCTAGGTTGATCCCATCAGCCCCACCCCCATTCTATTTATGTCCCACAGATGGCAGAATGGAGTACCAGACAAGATGGTCTCTCTGAAGGTTGAGTGTCCCTAAGCAATGAATGGACACTCATTGGGCTTTGGAGCTGAGGCAGCTCTGATTTTCAAGTCATTTTCCCAAACCCTACTATTCTGCTTCTCAAATTCAGCCCAACCGCTCACCAGAACAGCCTTGATGCAGCCATCGTTTTGCAATTGCCTCTATAATGGAGTCCAAACACTGGCAGAAAAGGACGAGAGGGGGTCTGAGTTGTAATGACACTTTCCGGGAGAGCATCCTCTGCAAACTTCTTATCTCTGTGTCCCCCCTTTTCACTGTGTGCCAAAAGCCGGCAGTAATCTCTCCCTGAGAAACAAGGACCAAGTACCTCCAGCCGCAGGGAGTGGGGCCACGTGCTCAGACCACCAGGCTGAGGACCATCTTAGCTTTCAACAGTACGTACATGTGTGTCTTCCTGTCTTCAGTCACCAGCTGCATCTATGAGCGCCCCTAGTGGAGGTATGCAGTATGGGCCTGCCATGAAGCCATCAACCGGCACACAGGGGAGCCTGTGTACTGCGCTCCTTTGAATGGTTTGCAGAAACGGACTCCTAACCAAAAATCATAAACCAAATTGTTCAGGAAACATCCCCCACCTTTTTTTTTGCCTTGAAAGAAGAAAGAAAGGAAGTAGATATTGCTTCCTAATGCCAAGCAGAACTGTGTGAATAAAAGAAAAATCTTTCAAGTTTGGGTCGGGTAGTCCCTAGAGGGGGCAGCCAAAACTCCTTGAAGAAGAACAGCAAATTTATAGAAAAGCACAGTTAAGGCCAATGTAACAACGACACAGCTCACTACATGTCAGAGGCTAGGGAGGTAACAAATTAGAGTCTTACTGAGAGATAGTGGGTTTGCTTTGTTAATCCAAAGGAAAAAGAAGAGAAACATCAGGCTTTGCAGTCTTAGTGTGTGCGTGCATTGCTCTCACATGTGCGTCTTAGGCTATAGGGGGTCCTCTTAAAAAACAAGCTACACTTTATTCCCAGCAAAACGGTCCAGAGAATGCACACCCTGCATAGGAATATTGCAACAAGTTCCCACCCCTCATGCCACACGCAGGGAGACGACTCTGCAACACTGGGCTCCTCTGATGCCTCTCCTCTCTGGTTTGTGGATATGAGCTGCCGGTTAAAAATAGAATTTATTGCGGAAGATCAATTGTTTCCAAATGGACCATGAGAACTGGCAGTGCCCATGGGCTACCCTGGCTCCCTTCTTATGACTCAGTCGGAACCCCACGGTTAGTAACGAGCCTTTGGATGAAGTATATCAGTGGACTGTAATTTGGCAGTGACCTGAAGTTAATTAAAAATATATGCTCACTAGCCGTGGTGTGGAGCAGTTGCAAAATATAAAATATCTAAAAATTGAAATCACAAATGCACACATCCTGCTTTTCCCCCTACCCTCTAGCACACACTGAGGAATCAGGATACAGGATCCTGATCTTGGGTGACATTTCCCTACATGCCATTAAGGCCCCGCCCCCATGCCAAGGGTGGTGCCTTAGATAATGTCAAACTCAGAGGTAGGGTCACTTTAGAAAAGATAGTGAGCCTCTGGGCATCTTTGAGTTCTGCTTGTGGAGTGTGTGTGTGTGTGTGTGTGTGTGTGTGTGCTCACGCGCGCGCGCGTGCGTGCATAGATTTAAGAGCTGGGGCAGGGCAATCTGGATTCGGTTCAAGGCCACCAAGCTATTGTTGGAAAGAGACAGCTAATTAAGTAAGAGCATGCTGGGTAGGGACCATTGATTTAAACCAAATCTCTTTTCCCATCTTTCCTAGGGAAACTGCCCAGACCTGGTGTAAATTGGAAATATCACTGTCTCACAAGGGGAGGGGGGGTGTTCTCAATGACATGTTTTGTTAAATAGAGGAGGCACATCATGCCCACTGCTCTCATTTCTGGGCCCAACAGATTGGGGATATATAATGTCTGATGTATGCTGAGGGCACTCCAGGCCACAAGGAAGAGATGGGACCCAGAGCTTGGGCCTGGAGCTGAGAGCTGTCCGGGGCCTCTGGTGCTGAACTCAGGGGCCCAGAATTCCCCGCGGCGAAGCGGCAATGCTTCTCTGTCCCCAGAACTCCAGATCAAGAAGACCTCAATAAAACAGAACTCCAGATCAAGAAGACCTCAATAAAACAGAACTCCAGATGGACGGGGGTGCAGGGGGTGGGGTGAGCGCCCCACGCTGTGGCCAGCTCAAGCAGGCTCCCAGCTTTGTTTTGTAAGTTACCACGGGAGGAAACAAGAGTCACACCTTGCCAAGAGAATGGGAGATTAAGTGGTCAAACCCCAGTAGCTGACACAGTGGGCTCTCCTGGTGTCTTTAGCTCACCCCCATAGCTCTGGGGGCGGGGGTGGAGTCAGCTTTGGGTGAGCTAATTGCTCTCCCTCCTCTCGCCACCTCAGCATCTCACTATAACTTCCTGGGACCCCAGCAGGGTGGAGCGAAGGTGTGACTCCAGGCAGATGAAGGAAGCGACAATCGCCACAAACTCAGACCCCCTTCCTAAGCAGCAAGCACGTGGGTCTCACTAGTACCCTCTCTACATTCCTAATATCGATGAGGCTGTAGAGGAGAGAAGAGACCCAGCCTCTGAGGTTCTAACATCTCTCTTCTCATCAAGTTCTGGGAGCCCTGAGCTCCCCTCCATCCGAGGAAGCCACACCCAAGTCCAATTTCCTGACACCTGGCTGGGACCTATCCAGAAGACAGCCCCTCCGGATAGTCCGAGACAGAGTGGGATGGTGGGATGGGAGGGAATCTGGTTCTGGAGACAGGCAGTCAGCTGTCCGTTTCCTATACCTATCCTCTTCCACAGAGAGCCTGGAAGAATAACCTGGCAGCCAGCCCCGGGTGCAGTTGCAGAGAGCTTCCAGAATCTGGAGGTTTGGAGAGGACCCCACTCCCAGGCAGACTGCAAAAGGGAGTCTGTCCCCAGCCCAGAGACCGAAGAAGGACCCGCAGCCCTAGGCGGGAGTCCTTCAGATGCGTCCCCGCCTCCGCGCTCTGGCAGGGATGAGGCGCCTAGCCCGGAATCGGGGCGGTCCCGCGGGTGGCGAGTGTGTTCCCGGACCAGCCGAGACCCCCGACCGCTCGGGTCAGCCGCAACAACTTTACCCTCTTTGGGCCGGGGCCCTCAGGGTGCTTACCTTCCACCTGAGCTGCCGCGGAGCTCCCCAGGAGGAAGGCGACAAGGAGCAGAGAGATCCTGTCGGGTCCCACGGCTTGTGGCCGTGCCACGGGCATCGTAGCTACGGAGCCGGGGTCGGCGCAGAGAGATCCGTGTGGTCGGTCCAGGCAGGGGGATCCGTGCGGCGGAGTCCAGGCAGAAGGATTCGGGCAGCTGGAATCAGGCAGTGCGGTCCAGGGAGAAGGAGAGATATGGACAGGAGGCTCCAAGCAGCAGTATCCCAGAGCGAGGTCCAGACAGGGATTGGTGCAGCGGGGTTCAGGCAGAGAGATCTAAGCAGAGGGATCCGGGCAGTAGGATCAGGGCAGCGGCTCCTGGCGGACGCGCAGCCCGCCGTGGCTCTGGCCAAGCTGCACCGGGCGCGGGCGACGGACGAGTGAGGAGGAGCCGCAGGCGGCGAGCGAGCGGAGGGCGGGGGCTGGTGCCCGAGCGAGCGAGCGAGCAGGAGAGAGAGCGAGCGAACGAGCGAGCGAGGGAAGTGAGCGCGAGGAGGCGGCCGAGGGCCGTTCCGGGGGCAGCCTGGCCGTCCGGCCCTGAGAAGTTGGTGATGTCGCCGGGTCCTGGGTGGGCCCAGGGTCCCTACTCTCTTTGCGGATGCTGGGACAGTCAGATGAGGCGGAAGAGCGCCCAATGTGTCCTTGCAAACCCAGTGGGCCAGCAGCCTGGCCTATATCCCCACTGAACGGCCCTCTCTGGCCCCTGAGAGCCCCACTTGCCTCCACCCTTCCCTCCCCTCCCCCACCCTCTCCTATCCCCCAAATGCCTTGGTGCTTCCACAGAGTCCCAGTGACCTAGGAAGCCACAACGACTGCACCCAGGGACCTCGCTGGACCAACACACAGGACCACGGGATCCTCTGTCGGATACCAAGTGGTTCTCCACCCTGGAAACGCCTAGCCACAGACTCTTAGGTGAAGACCCACCACCCATGTTATGATTCCAGCCCCATCTGCTACATTAGCACTCTCAACAGCGCCCTGCAGATCCGCCAGGCTTCCAGAGCCCGACCCCGTGCCCCCCCACTCCCCCCCACCCCCATGGAAGCTTTGGGTCTGGGCCCATCCTCTGACCGCCTCTGTCCCGTTCAGATTCTCTAGCAACGCGTCTTTCTTCCATAAACAGAGGAGATGGGCGCAGTGGGTGAGGAAGACAAGCAGTCACTTATAGCCAGGCATTGGCCAAGGGCCAGGCGGGAGATGCCTCACACCAAGGGAGACTGCTCTCCTTGTTCTGCAGAGTTTCACAGGCCCAGCTGGCTTCCCAGGCCCCCTCACCCCAAGTTAGAAGCCCTCCCCTCCCCCACCCCACCTTGCCACTCCGCTCAAGCAGGGAGCAGATGGAGAGAAGGTTGTAGCAATTGGGGGGGGAAATGTCTGTAGCAGAGTGGAGAGACTGGGAATTCCTAAAAAAGAAGTGGGGGAGGGGAGCATTGGAGGCAGGAGGAGAGCTGGGAGGAGGGACTCTTCTGCTCCTAGTTCCAGATGCCCCTCTCACTCACTCTTGGGATACTCTTTGCATGAAGCCCAGATTGTCAGGCTTTAAGGTGATGGAGAATGCCACCCCCCCCCCCATTTCCTCCATGTTCACCTGGGCTAAAGGAAATGTCCTCTCTGGCCAGTCAAGTCAAGTGAGTCTCAGAAAGTGGGGTTTTGACAAGGTTGTATAGAAGGCCTGGCTCCTCCTCTGGGGGAATGGCATGCTGTCCTGCCTTGGGAGCATGAGGGTGGCCATTGTAAAGAGCATCCCGGCCCACCCTCCTCATTCTCAGGTCCTGCATAGGACTAGTTCAGTAACCCCTGAGGAATACAGAAAAATGGAAGGGAAGAAGGACACAGGAGACACAAGTGCCAGTTCCTTCTTGGAGATCAAGGGAGGAAGGCTTGTAAGCAGCCACAGCTCCCCAGACTCTGCTGTGGTCTCTGTTTCAATTTCATAATGATTGGCAGTGATCGAGGTGATCAATATTTCCTCTGGACGCCCTCAGAGGGTCAACCTCACCAAAGCCACTCAGCCAGGAAGTGATCGGATGGATGAATGCAAGACCAGACCTGAGTTGAAAATCAGACTCCTGTCCCCAAACATGATCCTTCCCCTGCAAACAAGAGGGCTGCCTCTGGGGTGAGACTTGGTGGCTCCTCCTGGCTGTTCACCACCTCCCCACTCCCAGCAGACTGCTAGACGTCCATCAGTGCAGGCACCCATTAGTAAGGGTAGAGAGACACAACAGCGCCATAGACTATCAACCCACTGAGCGCACAGCAGGTGTTAACTAGTTCAGTTTGTGCTGAAACTGTAAAGGAGGGAAACTCAGTAATCTGAAGACACAGTGTTGATAGCATCGGGCAGACTAATGCCAACAGAAAGAAGAGCCAGCTGGGGTCAGAGCTGGAACAAAAGTAGCTTGTGGGGGAAGATATTCCTCATTACCAGACCCATTTTAAAGAAGAGCAAACTGAGGTGGCAAGGTAACATGCTCAATACAACACCCAGCCTGGCTCTGCCCAGGTTTGTGCTCTGTCTTCTGCCAGGTTACGCCTGGCCCTGGTTTGGGGTCAGTGTGGACTTCCTGTGCCCGCCGCTAGTTAGGTAGAGAAGCCTAGGTTCTGTTCCTGCAGTTGGAGTAAGCCTGTAAGTCTGTCCCCCTCACATGCTGCATAGTTAAACATCAGCCAGTGAAGGCAAAGGCTGGACCCTGACCTCACCTCTGTCCTTGCAGAAGGCCAAAAACAACTGACTTGTCTTCTCTGGGTTCTAGTTTCCTTTTCCAGAGGGATAGGAATAAAAATAATGCCTGCCATGTGAGTGACTGACAATGAGCAACAGTGTCCTCGAGGTGTGTCAGGCTGCACTATGCATGCTTCTAGGGTAAGGGAGAGGGCCTCAGGGGTAGGTCATCTCAAAGCTTAGTCTGGGGTTTGGCCTCAGTCTGAGCAATTGTTATCAACAGTGCCCTGGACCTAACCTAATGCAGTGTCAATCCCAGGTGCTTGTGGTCACAACAGCAAGCTGAGAGGACGCTGGAGCTTCTGACCACTTCTCTGCCTTTCTGAGTGTCTTTCTGTGAGCCACCAGCCTCTCTGGAGTTGGTTTCTCAATCTATCTATCTACCCACCCACCCATCCATCCACCCATCCACCCATCCACTATTTTACTCACTCACCCATCCATCCATTCATCCATGCATCCACTCAACCACCCATCCACCCACCCACCCATCCACTCACCCATCCACTCAACCATCCATCCATCCATCCATCCATCCAACCATCCATCCACCCATCCACTCACCCATGCATCCATTCATCCATCCATCCACTCAACCATCCATCCAACCATTCATCCATCCACCCATCCATCCACCCATCCACTCACCCATCCACTCAACCATCCATCCATCCATCCATCCATCCACCCACCCATCCATCCATCCATCCATCCACCCATCCATCCATCCATCCACTCAACCACCCATCCATTCATCCACATACACCCTTCATCCACCAATCCACCTGTCTGGTTATAACCATCGACTCACTTATTCTACCCAACCCATGCACTCATCCACCCATTGGCACACGCATCCACAAATCCATCCAACCTTCATCTGCCACTCACTATCCATTCATCCCATCAATTGACACACCCAGCTGTACATCCATGCGTCCCTCCACTCCTCCCATTCATCAATGTCTCCAGCCGTCAATCTCTCTGTCCCTCCCTTCTAACCATCTACTCACCATGTACCGCCTTTCCATCTAGCGTCTACCTACTCTCTTCACAGTATGAAGGTACATCACGGGCTATCCGGTCCAACCATCATAATCTACCCATGAGCCTCTCCTTCCTCCTTTCCCCTTCCTTCTGCCCCATCATTTCTTCCTTCTGTCCCCCTATTCATCCATTTATCCTTCTGTCCATCTATCTATCTACCCACCATCCCATTTTCTTTGTGCTCAGTGAATGGTTCCTAGACATCAAACTCAGTGCGAGGAGCCGCGAACACAGTGGGTATCATCTCTTGCTTTCTAGGGCTGTCTAGTGATGTCTGCCAACCTAAGGCTCCATGTCCTTTCCAGCTGACCAATGCTCTGTCCCAGGGAATCAGTTTCCCAGAGTGTCTGGAAGTCTGGGCTTCAGAATGTTGCAGCCTGCAGTTTGAATATGTCCCTACTAATGGCTGTGTGTCCTTCAACAAGGCCAACAAGATGCATGCTTCTTCACACGCTGTGTGCCTCGGTCACGAGCACCTGTGTACTGAAAAACTTTATTACTGGACACTGGAGAAGAAAGTATCTGCTGTCTTGAAGAGAGAGGAACCAATATAAAAGAAGACATCACTAACAAGAGGGGTTTAATTTTAAAATGCCGGTAGATAGTATTCCAGGAGATATACACACCCCGCCCCCATCTTTGAAGTGAACATGGAGCCTCTAAAATCTTATCCGGTCTTCATCACAGAGCACAGCTTCTGCAGCCCCTCATGGGAAGCACGGGCTCACACAACGCTCCAACTGGAAGCCGGCAAGGACATAGTCAAGTGTGAGGTGAGGTAGCCTGTCCCACCTGGCTCCCATATCACTTGCAGAGGACAATCTTCCCTTTTGGCTCCCTTGGCGATGTGCTAGAAGACAGGGCCTTTCCTTTCCAGCTGAAAGTTGACACAACACAAAGCCAGCCTGCCGACTGATCTGCACTTTTCCTGCAGCCAGAGAGGACAGAAAGCTGCCGTGCAGCCAAGAGTACAGAGAAAGCTCAAAGATGGGGGACAGAAACATCAGATCTACAAGCTCAGAGGGGAGACTCTCCTCATGAAGGGTTATGAGCCCTGGCCTCAAAAGGGAGAAAAAATTATTTAATGACTCTGTATTTATGTAGTCTAACGTTGCAAACCATAACACATACATTTTTCCAGCCCCTAAGAACAGCCTTTGTCTGCGTGGACGTGCTGGTGGGTTATCTAAGCTTGTGTTGCTGAGGACCTGTGAGTGACTGTGCACTTGGCCTCAATGAGTTCATCTGGAGTCAGATACTCTTGAATTTGAGCCAGAACTCCGTTCTGGGATGCAGACTGTGACTCAGTTTCTCTCATCTTTAGACATCAACAATGACCAGAATGTCACTGTCAGGGGAAAGCAGGTCATTCTGGGAAGCTGGCAGTCCAGCCTGACTTGGGAGGCTCTCAGCAGGTGTGAATGCTGTTACTTCCAGAGTTTCTGATGAGCACTGGGCATCGAGGCACACGGTGGGCAGAAAGCCGTTCAGGCGGGGTTCACCAAGTGACTTTGTCAGCATCTAGGCCCAGGCACAAGTCTGGCTGAGGCCAAGGTACAGAGAAGCTAATGTTCCCAAGCCCTCCAGACACGCGGCAGCCAGTCAGATCCGTTTTCTCGGTGACTGGCTTCCTGCAGAATTAACACAGACAGCCTGCTCTGTTCAATTCCAGGAACATACCAGAGCTCTCTGCCTCCTTCTCAAAGCTTACCACTCTCTTCAGTGTGAGATGTGGAAGGGGCCAGGTTGGGTCAGCCTCCTGCTAATCAATATTCCAGCCTCGTTCCCAGCCAAAGCCCAGCCTCAGTAACCCGGGGGACAGGAGAGGTGGGGCAGAGGCCAGAAACATCTGTAGAACTTTTAAGGTCTGCAGGGAAAAGCCTCACATCCACGTTCACTAACTCTGTGTCCATTTTCCAACACCGTACCAGAGGACCTTGGCATAGTCTAAAATCCAAGAGCCCATGGGATTGCAGATCCTGAAAGTCTGACCCCTGAGCTCAGTCTAGATGTACCTAATTCTCTCTGGTTCAAAATACATCCATTTGAAATCACTTCCCAGTTCTGAAGGACAATGATTCTACACTGTTAGACTCATCCCCAGGCACTGCCAGATTCTACTGGACCCACCCTGGTGAGAGGGAAAACTGACATTTGTGAGCAGTTCATCATCTGATGTCCACCGAGTCCTCTCAATCACCTGAAGAGGTCATACTATTATTGTATACTAACCGGAACTCCTACCCAGCCTACAGAACCCTCTTCATGTGATCCCTTCTCACTGCTTAAGATAGGGTCTCACTCTCTATCCCTGGCTGGCTTTGAACTCAGAGTCTTCCTCCTCATTTCCAAGTTCAGGAGGGGAGGCCTGTGCTATTCACCCCTCTTTGTTCAGATCTGGTTGTGCTCCTTTCTAAAGTTTCTGACCTGAGACCTGCTGGATTTTTCCCTCTAGAGAGCCCTCCTTCCATTTCTGAAATCTTTCTTAGCTTAGGAAACTGTCCACACACCTTCTGTGTTTATTTAGGAGCCTACACGTGTGTTGTTGATGTTATATAGACTGGGCTCAGCAAACACAAGGACCTTTTGCAACAGGAAGCTCCAGCAGGTTTTCAATAAAGTGTGGTTAAAATTTGAAGGACTCCCCAAGTAGATCTTCACTTTGCACGGTCAGCTTGGAAGGCGCAGGGCTTGGATTTGCACCCAGGGCTGCTTGGCCTGAGGCTGGATCCTCTAACCATTTGGCCACCTGGCTTCTCAAGTCCAGGAGTTGATGACCACTGTTAGCAGTAAGGGTCTACACTAGTGGGGACTCCCAGCTGCAGGCATGATCTGAGTGCCAAGACCCACGTGTCCATGAGCATTTCAAGGCATCTCAAGTGGGAGACACGTTGGCGGCAGTGCCCTGAAAGCAAGCTGCTCTCGGCCCCGCACGGCCATTGCCGATTATTAAAATAATGGTATGGAGACCTCACAGGCTTTGTGTTTAGTCGCTTGATGTGAGCTTTGTTTGTTTCTCCTGTTGTTGCCATGGCAGCAGGGCTGTCTGGAAAACTTCAGGTTTCTGCTTGATAGGAGGGAATGGATACAAAATTGCTCAGGACAGGAAAGGGAGTTGTTGATTGTCAAACAAAGGCTCTCCCTCGGCTGTGTGCCTTAAGACCGCAGTTCAATAGCAGCCATGTCCTGACGTCTTATGGGTAGGATAAACGCTGCCCCTAACCCCCCCAACCTACAGCTTCCGTGGCTCCCCAGTATTCCACACTATCAGGGCTGCAGACCTTAGCGTGGCTGTCAGTGTCTCTGACTCTCTGCTTTGCCCACGACGGACTGGTCTGCCGCTAGCCCCTCTCTTCTGGTTGCCCTCTCTGGGTGCTTTCTTCCTCACACATCTCCTCCTCTCCCATCCCCACATCTTCTCTCCTCTTCTTGGCCCATCCTGTCAGTTGGTAGCTTCCTTTTCTCTGAGATTCACAATTCCTTCAAACACACTTTAGTTCTTGTGGGAGCCTGAACCCCAGGGTTCTCCAGTAGGGCAGGATTGGAGTCTTGCTCAGTGTCCAACAAGGTCTAACACAGTTGGAGATGAGGTTCAGGATCTTCCTGGGACTCCCAATTCTTCAAATAGCACAGCGCCTGCCCATCCGTTGCCTCACCTCTAGGTGCTGTGTGCCTGAGGGAACCACCAGGACTGATCTCGTATGGTTTGTCCGGTGCTGATGGGAGAGGCCAGGCTGTGGTCGAGGTGTGCTGCTGACTGTTTCCAGGGGTGTGGAACTCAGAATATAGAAAGTGTAGACAGCCAACAAACACTGGCTGAACCAAATTAGAGAACATAATAAAAGCAAAGAGGAGTTCTGGGGGATGCTTGGGAGTGTCTGGGTACATCTTGTCCTTCCAGAATAAGTGTCAGAATGGAAACAAGCCCTCGGCAGTCCTTCTCCTGTGCCTGGGTCCCAACCAAGGTTAACTTACTCATGCTCTGGGAAACTCAGTATGCATTCTGGCCTCTAAGACACTAGGCTAGAGGCTCTCATCCCAAGCTAGAGCCACAGATGAATGTCCAGGGCCTCATTTGGAACTAAGTCTACCCCAAAGTCTATGGATCCCAACTACAGTGTGCCAAGCTCCCATTGTTACAGCCATGGCATACCTAATGGCCACTGAGAGTCCAGTCTGTGTCTGTACTTGCAAATAACCTAATTGAGCCATCTGCCCACTTCAGGGACAGAGGAGGAAGACTCCTGTACTAGTTGGTTTGTGTCAACTTGACACAAGCCAGAGTCATCAGAAAGGTGCAGCTTCAGTTGAGGAAATGCCTCCATGAGATCCAGCTGTAAGGCATTTTCTTAATTAGTGATTGAGCCCACCCCATTGTGGGTGGTGCCATCCCTGGGTTGGTGGTCATGGGTTCTATAAGAAAGCAAGCTGAGCAAGCCATGAGGAGCAAGCCAGTAAGCAGCATCCTCCATGTCCTCTACATCAGCTCCTGCCTCCAGGTTCCTGCCTTTGGTTCCTGTTCTGACTTTGTTTCTACTGCAATGCAGAAGTGTAAGCTGAATAAACCCTTTCCTCCTCAACTTGCTTTTTTGGTCATGGTGTTTCATATTGCAGCAACAGAAACCCCGACTAAGACAACTCCATTGGTGGACAAATCCAGAGCTTGCATCCAGTGAGTGGAGTTTTATGTTTTTCTTTTTAAAGTGGTGTATGTGTGTGTGTGTGTGGGGGGGGGGTTTGTGCATTCATGTGTGTGCGCACATACCTGCGTTTGTGTGTGTGAGTGGGTGCTCTGCTTCATGAGAGGGCCATGTTTCTATGCTGTTGGTTTTTTTCTTCTTTCCGTGTCTCTTCCTTTTGGCCACCTGTGGCCTCTAAACTGGAAGGGACAGTCTTGCACTTCGTAAGGAAGGGTGAGTCCTGTGTCCAATCCCTAGACCCAGAAGTTCCAGGTAGGTCTAGTTTAGAAGCAGGGTCATCTGTCTGTTGATGGGCAGTGGCCATGTGTGAGCAGTACACTCAGAACAAGACAGGAACCAAGTCTGTGGGCTTGATGGTGAAGACCAGTCACCGCAATCAATCAGCCTGGACCCGGTTAAGGCTACAGTAGCTGAAGGGCTTCAGGACTTGGTGGCTTTGTGCAGAAGGGCTTTGGTGACCACTCACTGGAGTCTGTAAGGTTTCAGTGCTCCCCCAAATTATGTACCTTTGGTGATCCAAGGACCTAGGTCACTTGCATGCTGTGGCTGTGTGACATCCTGGTCATTTTTCATTTCCTTTCGTACTAAGATAGACTGATAGAATAGCTGTATGCGTAAAGGGGCTTATCAGACTAACTGACACAGTATAGCCTTGCAGCTGGACAACTGCCTGTGTGTTGGGCTCTCTGGGAAGAGGCACCCAGGTCCTGGAGGTCTCAGTTAGCCCTAGCTGGGTGCCAGCAGCCTGGAAGCTTTCAGGAGGGTCGTCGGTCTTCAGTCCACATCGGAGGCTGAAGAAGCTGGGTTCTGAGAGCGGAGACAGCCAGAGGAGAATGTGGTGAGAATGAACCCATGTGACAAACTTCTGACCAGAAGAGTGCCACAAGGGAGGATGGGAGATTCACCAGAGCACAGGGAACAAGGGCTAGATAGAAACAGTCCCCAGAAAAAAAGATCAGAACTGCAGCGTGGTTGTAATGCTGCAAGCCACTGGCCACAGAGGTGAACAAGAGCCCAGGGCACACTGTCACCACCTCTCAGGGCACAGGGCAGGATATCTGGGATTAGACATTGATGATGAGCCTCACCCATCCCAAGGGCAGTTCCAATCTCTCCTCACACTCAGAACCTGAAGGCCATTTTTGTTTTGCAAATGTGAGCAGTGATCTGAGGACCTAGGCTATAAGCTAATGTGTGGCCCAGGCGGGAGGCTTCCAGGATCCAAAGTCCTGGTGTTTTCATGGTGCTGTGGAGTTCTTCAAAGCCACGGTAGCCATCACAGGGGCCAGTTTTTCCAGATGGAGTTAAAGATGTGGGATCAGTGACGACGATGAAGAACACAGCAACTCTCAAGCAAGAGAGAGTGGGAGGCACACATTACAGGTCGAGCACCCTCAACCCCCAAACCCAAACTCTCAAGTGCCCCAAGATCCAAAGCTCCGCTGAATACCAACACTCAGGCCCAAGTGGAAAAATTCCACATCTGACCTCGGTGGGTCAGAGTCAAAATGTCAGAGTGCACTGTGCTTGAGAATATTTGCTAAAGCGATCATCATCTGTATTTGGAAAGGCATACATGAAAAAGTAGAAAGTGTCAGAGTTAGTCTTGGGTTCGAGGTAATTTATTATGAGTATGTGAATATCCTGAATCCAGAGGCACTGTGTCCCAAGCCTTTGAGGCACCAGGTTTAGATGTATTCCATGTGAACCCTGTGCTGAAGGAAAGGTTTCTACTGGGCCTCTGCCCACAGCCGTGGGAGGTGAGGTTCTGCTACACAAAACCAAAACTATTACTATTGTTATTATTATTATTATTACTGTGTGTGTGCAGGAATACATTCATGTGTGTGGGTACCTATTATGTGTTATTATTATTATTATTATTATTATTATTATTATTATTAGTCTGTGTGTATGTGCAGGAATATGTTCATGTGTGTGGGTCCCTATTATTATTAGTGTATGTTATTACTATTATTATTGGTGTATTATTATTGTGTATGTGTGTGTGCAGGAATATGTTCATGTCTGTGGGTCCCTGTGGAGGCTAAGGACAGCTGAAGGTGTTTTGCCCTGGGCACTGTTCATTCTTATTTTGAAAAAGGTCTCACATGGGTCTGGAACTTACCAAGTAGGCTAGACCTGATCCATCTCTCCAGCCTCAGGTAAAGCTCTTCAGACCACAGAGCTACTGAATAGCAGTGAGGCCGTGGCTCTTGGTATTCACAGCTACCACACCACACCAGAACACGCCGTATACCGCCAATCACTGGGGGTGGGGGCATACCGTTTCCCGTTGAACCAACCACGTCTCCTTACGTGTTTCTTTGACATATGCATGGCACACATCTACACATCTATTTTCAAAACAGTTATCCAGAGGGAAGATGGCATAGCCCAGCCCACACAGGGTCCAGGAAGGAAGTGACAGACCCTTTTGCCTCTGACAATATACTTTCCCACCTCACTGTCCCTGACAAGGGACAGCTGCTAATGAGTTCCATTGGCTAGGGCTTGTTCTAATTGAACCAGACGTATCTAACTTTACTGTAGCCTTCTGGTTAACAGAGGAACAGAATCAATAAACATACCGAAAAATTTGGGCGTGTTATACGGCTAATTCAAATTTTATGTTATAATCATGCTTTAATGTGGCTTCTAATTAGGATAATTAAGCTGCCTGTGACAGTGCTCACTGGGACAGAAGCCACTGCTTTGCCAAGATGACTTGCTGAAGGCTTTTATCAGATTTCGGATGCTTTTTTGTTATTTGGTTGGGGTGTTTCAAAGGTGGGATCTGTATAGTGTGGATGAAGAACTCTGGGTCTTTCCAGAGAAGCCTCAGTTCTGATGTCAGAGCTGACCAGGGGCCTCTCCATACCCTCGAGCTTCTGGCAGAAGTTTAATGAGCACATGCTAGGTGCTGTGATGGGAACTGGGAGCAGGAGTCAGCCATTGGCTATGGGAAATTTGTCTATGGGAAACTCTAGGCATGGTGAGGAGCATGTGCCTGACGCAGGGGAGTCTGGGTGGGATCTGGGTGGGCATCCAAGTCAGAGGAGGCACACACTAGGAGCTGGGTGTTTCTGGCCAAGGTGATAGCATTGGTCTGTGTTGAGATGAAAGGAGGCAGATGTTGTGGGCTCTGCAGAGGGAGCTGAGCCTGACAGAGCTCTGACCATGGAGGTCACAGAAGATATTCATGACGCTGAGCACTTCCGGGTTAGGCTTCAAGTTGCTGTGACTTATGTCTCCACCTCCCTCTTTCTCCTTCCTCCCTCCTTCCGCTCCCCCTTCTCTCCTCCCCTTCCTCCTTCCCTTCCATCCCTCCCTACCCCCTCTCCTTCCCTTCCCTTCCTTCCTTCCTCCTCCCAAATACAAAACGATGTACTACATGCTCACTCTGTGCAGATCACAAGTATCTCACCATGGACTCTGCCCTGGTATTTCTGTTACTGACGTTTTCAAAAACACATCCTGGTACTCTAGTCCCTGGGTTCTTGTGCCCCTCGGAGCTCTGTCTGCCTGTGGGTCGCCACTACTCCCACAGGGCCTTATGATCTTGGCATACAATGTTGCAGCTCTCTGGTTCGGTGTGTTAATATTCAGTCACAAATCCACTCCACAGTCATCCTCTCAGGGGGTCCTCAGCAGGCGACCTTTAAGCAAGGACTGGGATGGGATGTAGGGGCGAAGTGGAAAAGTGAGCCTGAGAGGAATGAGTAGCCATAGAGCATGCCCCTTAGAGTGGCTGGGGCCCCACACTCCTCAGCAGTACAAGCAGAGCCCTGAAGTAGAGTAGCCTCAAGTTCATCCCCGGTAGGCAAGAGATCTGGGCATCAGCATGTTGTAGTACTGGCTTCTATCAGCCCCCAATCCCTACACTGCTGGGCGTCATGAGCTAACTTACCAGACATCTGGGGAACCCCCA
The DNA here is from genome assembly GCA_019843815.1 of Montemys delectorum. Classification (NCBI taxonomy): domain Eukaryota; kingdom Metazoa; phylum Chordata; class Mammalia; order Rodentia; family Muridae; genus Montemys; species Montemys delectorum. The sequence continues at coordinate 36,728 of JADRCD010223658.1, forward strand.
GACAACAGGGCTGCAGGTGTGAACAGCCGGGTGTCACCCAGGGAGGAACGAAGGAATTATAGACACAGGGCAGGTGTTGACTGCAGCATTCACCTACACTGTGTCTGTCACACAGCACCTGAAGCCTGCCTTCTGGCCTGCATCTACCCAGGGAGTGGCCATTTTCACCTCTGTGATCTCACCCTGCCCTCTATTACTCTCCTGCCACCCTGCATTTGTATCTGTTCATCACATGTTGATGTGTGTGACATGAAGGTTTCAAGCCCTTTGTCAGATTCCTGCAAATGCAGGCCGGCTCTCCAGGGACAGGAAGCAAGCCAGACATCTCGCATCCCCCACACTGGAGACTAAGACAGAGCCATGCAGCTCCTGAGGGCTGAGCGACCACAGGGCAGACTGCCCATGGTTGCCCTGGCTTCTGCCCACAGCTGTGGGGAGCTCATGTAGCAGCTACACAGGCAACCAGATGGCTGGCACCAGTTTATGTCCTTCCCTCCTGGAGAAAGGATACATGGGTGTTCCTGTGGGATGCTCAGCCATGTGTGACTCTCCTTTTCTGACCCACAGGAACCTCCTGGGAGGCATACGACCCTGTAGATCCTGGGGCTAACCCTGATGGTGAGCTGGTGCCTCCACCTTTCGATTGGTAGGAAGGATATGTTGAAGCAAAGGAGCTCGTGGCTGTAGCGTACTCTCTGTCTTCTACAGATGGAGAAGCTGAGGCCCTAAGGAAAGTCCCCAGTGGGAGACCAGGGTCTGAGACCTCTGCTTGGGAAGGATAGCTGCTCTGTATTGGAGTAGGTAAGACTTCCAGAGATCCCAGGACTTGGGCACTGCACACAGCTGCTGTTATCGATGGATATTAATAGGTAATGAACTCAGTGACCTGAGTTCACCCGGTAATTACAGGTGAGGTTCAACGTATTAAAAAGATCCTCATTAATGTAAAGCAAAGTTCTCTGCTTCACAAATGACCAGAAGAGGCATCGACCAAGAACATCGTTTAAAGTTTTATTTATTTATTCATTTAAATTTCAGGAAAATAAACATGTCAAAGTGTTTATAAGTACATAGAGGAAGAGAAAGCAAAGCCAGACCTGCTTCTCCAAACATATATGTGTACAGCTGTCAGGGTGTGCGTGAGCATTGTTTTACACACACACACACACACACACACACACACACACACACATAGACCGACAGACAGACAGACAAATATATATGTGTACAGCTGTCATGGTATTCTTGAGCATTGTTACACACACACAGTAATATATATGTGCACAGTGATCACAGTATGCATGAGCATGCACACACACACAAAGTAACATATATGTATGTGTCCAGCTGTCATGGTGTGCATGAGCACTCTCTCACACACAAACATATGTGCATAGATGTCACAGTGTGTATGAGCTTTCGTGCGCGCGCACACACACACACACACACACACACACACACACACACACACACGGAGTCTATCTCCTGCTGTGAATGGACCTAGGACCCATCCTAGTGTGGTCATCTAGTAGTAGTAGTGAGAACTAAACAACAGAAGGTGAGGCTAGATTTGCCAAGCTGATCAGATACAGGCAAGTTACAAGCTCTGCCTGTCACCACAGAGGTGTGAAAATCTAAAGTTCCACGGCAGGGGTGGGGAGGCAGGGCTTAAAAAGAGCAAGAGAGAATGAGAAACCAGTTCTATGTAATCATGTGTTTTTCTTTTGCAAACTACTCCTCTCCCTCAACACACAGAAATATGAAGAAAATACATCAAAAAGGATGGAAGTGCTACTGAGTGTCTCAGGTTTTCCTGCTGTTGAGTAGACACCATGACCAAGGCAAGTCTTATAAAGGACAGCTTTTAATTGGGGCTGGTTTACAGGGTCAGAGGTTCAGTCTAGTATCATCCAGGTGGGAGCATGGCAGCTTCCAGGCAGGCATGGTGCAGGAGGAGCTGAGAGTTCTACATCTTCATCTGAAGGCTGCTAGCAGAAGACTGGCTTCCAGGCAGCTAGGGTGAGGAGAGTCTTAAGCCTATGCCTACAGGGCCACACGTACTCTAACAAGGCCACGCCTACTCCAACAGGGCCACACCTCTTAATAATGCCACTCCCTGGGTCAAGCATGTACAAACTATGACAGTGAGCAAGGGATTTGTCTTCAGATTCTGAAAGCCAGCTCTCTCCTTCTCCCACCCTTATCTTCTCTCTCCTCTTCCTCTTTCTCTTGGGAATTGACCTAGGATCTCATCCTACCATGGAGCTGTCTCTTCAGCTCTGGAGGTTTTTCTAGATGGGATTTCCTGGGGACAGGGCAGACTTGGACAGCCACCATCAGCGTTGACAGGAGGGAGCACAGAGTGGGAACATGGTTGCACTGCACACAGTCCCAGGGCTCCTGGGCCTGCTTTTTACCAAGCCCCTTGGAAATCCCAGTTAGAATTTACTTTCCATCTCAAAGCATGGCCTGGTGCAGTCTACGCCCGATGAGCCGGACCTTGGGACACTTCCTGAAACCCAGTTTGTATTCTAAGGGTTACAGATACTTCTTAACAGGGGCCTACCTGCCCCATGTGCACGTGTGTGTACTCACCTATGTGTGTATGTGTGTGTGAGTGAGTGTGTATGTGTGTGTGCGTGTATGTGTGCTTGTGTGTCCGTGTGTGTATGCATGTGCGTGTGTGACTTGTAGTTTCAGTGCCATCTAATAGAAGATTGTGCCCTTGACGTTGATCTGCCTTGGTGACTTCGTTACAGATCAGTGGGCTGTGAACCACTGATATCTCTTACTATTCCTCACTCTGTTTTATTCCAGCATTGCGTGCTGTTTAGGCCACAGCACTCATGGGGTCCCGTGCGGTTCCATCTAGAACACCAAAACATATTTGACCCTCCCCTCTTTCCTGTAAATTATACAAATCTTGATAGCGATGAGGTCTCTGCGGGGGGATGCAGAGAGCCCGGGGCTTTGATGCTCAGAGCCCAGGAGAGTGTTTCTAACTAGCGAGTTGGTGTCTGCAGCCCTGCCCTTCCTTCGCCTTTGTGGCTTGGCTGTGTACACCTCCATGACTTCTCTACTCTGACTGGCAGTCAGGAGCTTTATTCCTTTTGCTGATTTTTTCCCAAAAACCAGGTTTATTTCTATGGATTCTGTTTCATTTTGTGCCATCGTCTTCTTTTTGTTCTTCTTGTTGCTCTTGTTCTTATTCGTGTTTTTCTTTTTTAAGATTTTATTTATTTATTTTATGTACATGAGTACAGTGTAGCTGTACAGATGGTTGTGAGCCTTCATGTGGTTGTTGGGAATTGTATTTAGGACCTCTGCTTGCTCCAGTCAACTCCATTTGCTCAGTCCCTGCTTGCTCTGGCCCAAAGATTTATTTATTATATGTGAGTACACCGTAGCTGTCCTCAGACACACCAGAAGAGGGCGTCAGATCTCATTACGGGTGGTTGTGAGCCACCATGTGGTTGCTGGGATTTGAACTCAGGACCTTCGGAAGAGCAGTCAGTGCTCTTACCTGCTGAGCCATCTCTCCAGCCTTCTTGTTCTTCCTCTTCCTCTTCTTCTTCATCATATTCTTTGTCTTCTTCCTCTTCTTTCTATCCTTCATCCCCTCTTCTTTCTTTTCTTTCTCTTCCTCCCTCCCTCCCTCCCTCCCTCTCTCCCTCCCTCCCTCTCTCCCTCCCTCCCTTCTTTCCTTCTTTCTTTCTTATCTCCTTTCTCTGACTGACCTTGGGCTTAATTTGACCCCCAATGTCTCCATCTGTAAACGTCAAGCCAGGCTCGCCGCCTCAGAAGTCCCTTCCTCTCTTATGCAGTGCAACCCCAGACACATCCCAGTTCATCCAGTCCAGCCTCAGTTTCCAAACAGAAATGTTCTCCACGTCTGCTGCTGCTTTTTTTTTTAATCTCCCTGCACTGTGTTTAGAGATTACACTTTGCAGTACTAAATCATTTTATATTTACTGAGACTCGTTCGATGGCCCAGAAAACAATCGCTATCGGTAAAATATTCCGAGTGTGCTTGAGAAATGAGTATTCTGCCGGTGTTCAGCCTGCCATTCCATAAATGTCAATTAGGCTCATTCGGCTGATTGTGTTTTTCAGCTCTCAATACGCATATTGATTTCATGTCTGCTGGTCTATTAATGATCGGGCCAGGGGGACTGGGATCCCGGGCTGGCGTTGTGGGCTTGTCTGTGTTTGATTTAGTCCTACCGGTTGTTGGCTCACACATTGTGAAGTTTTGTGATAGATATATACACATTTACAATTCTAACATCCTCTTGATGAATTTAGCCCATTATCACCACGGAAAGACCCACATTCCCCCAAGAGGAGTGTTCTCAAGTTTGGAGTGAATACAGTTAGGGTGCTGGGCATTCCCCCAATTTATTGAAAGCATTTAGGTTGGTGAAGGTGGGAGGTCCATTTTGGATGAGGTTGGTGATGCTGGCAATGATGGTGATGATTGTGGTGATGATGGTGATGGTTAAGATGGTGATGGTGGTGATGGAGATGATTGTGGTTGTAATGGTGATTTTTGTGTTTTATAAAAAGATAAGAAGAGAAGGATGAATGTGCAGTCAGGTGTGGGGAAAGGGGGCGCCTCTGCGAGCACATGCTGAGGCATCCCTTCCCCCTGAGGGACCAGCCACACCATGGTATAGTATAGAATAGAGTTCATTCAAGGCATGGGGAGGGGAGTTGAGAGGGTAGTAGAGACAGAGAAAGGCAGAGAGAGAGAGAGAGAGAGAGAGAGAGAGAGAGAGAGAGAGAGAGAGAGAGAGATAAAGGAGAGAGAAGAGAGAGAAGAGAGAGTAGAGGCCAGCCATGAGCCTGTGGAGAGAGAGAGGGAAGGGGGATGGGAAGTGGGGGAGAACAGGAGCAAAAGAGGAGAGAGCAAGAGCAAAAAGGCAAGAGAGAGAGGAGGGGCAAGCAGTCCCTTCTACAGTGAGTCAGGCACACCTGGCTGTGGGGTGGAGCCTAGACAAAATGCTAACAGTTGTGATAAGGAACATAACTGACACCAGTGAACTGTCCCCGCTTTCCTGGAGCTGCTAAGTCTGCGTCAGCTGCTGACACAGAAAGGCAGACGCCAGATTGTTGAATCTGAAATGTCCCATGTGTCTTGTGTTTGAACACCGGGTCCCCAGATAGAGAGGTGCTGTTTGAGGAGCCTGCAGCACCTTTGGGGCGACCGGGTTACAGTCCCAGAAGCACATTTGAGGGTTGTAGCCCGTGTTCTGGGATAGCTCGATACTTGCTGGTGCCCAGGATGTGAGAGCTGCCTTTTATTCTCCTGTTGGTGTAGCTGGAGAACCCCAACCACAACTTCTGGGCACGTGTACCAGCGCCCTCATATCTGAAGCTTTTCTCTGGCTTTAAAAAAGGAGGGACTTCCCCTGTCCAGGGTCCACTGACTCCACCCCCACACCGTTCATTCCCAGCAGTCTGAGGGCACCTGCTTTGCCAAGCCCACTGACTGACAGCTATTGTTAGACCCGCAGAAAGCTGTTCAGTGGGACATTTTCATTCCATCTCTATGGATGTGGGGCTGAGACACGGTGAGGGCCTGCAGAGGCTGGAATCGAGTTCACAGAACCTGAGTAAGCCTGCTGAGCTGCTGAACTAGCCTAATGAGCTGTGCAGCTACATCATTTTCTCCCCAGAGTTAAGCTCTGGTCTTCTCTTCCAAGGCCAGTGAGGTACTGGATCTCAGATTCACTCCCTCTCTCTCCCCATCCTGGTGTGGAATTGTCAGGCCTCCAGAGTTCCTGGAGACTCAGCCGAGGAGGAGGAGAAAGTGGCCAATGCGCAGCCCTGCCTCTCTAGAAGTTGCATAGAGGACAACACATGGCTTCTTGGGGGCTTGGGGGTGGGGAGGAGTCAGAGCCCTGCATGCCTACTCCTGGATTGGTATTCAGACCTGTGTCCCAGGCTTCTATGTAATGCACACTAGGCTCGTCTGCGTCTGTGGCTACGTTATTGTTGCACAGAATCCCCTCTTCAGATATGAAGGAAAAAAGGGAAGAAAATCCCATAACTGTGTATTCCTGTTCATCAATGGCCACATTCTCTGAGAACAACCTGACCCCCAATCCCTGAGCCACCCCGTCTGGCAAAGCCCCCTGCAGAGTAGGACAGGCTCTGCTTCCCAAACAGCTGCCTGCGATCCCAGGCTGGGCTCTTGATCAGGTCCTCTCCAGTCTTTGGGGAACATGAGAAGAATAATGTTGAGAGCGTCCTCAGGAAGGCACATTTATTCATCGTAAAGAGCTCTCGCGGATCCCGCCATCCTAATTCCCAGCTGCCTTTATGCCCTTCATGAAGCTGCTGCTCAGAAATTTATAAAATGTCATATTTGGCAAAACAGAAACCAGAACATGCTCAGTCTGCCAGTCAGCCTGTCTGTCAGTCTGTCTGTCTGTCCATTGGTCAGTCTGTCTGTGCACTGGTTGGTCAGTCTGTCTGCCTTCCTGCCTGACATGCTCAGACTGCCAGTCAGCCTGTCTGTCAGTCTGTCTGTCTGTCCATTGGTCAGTCTGTCTGTGCACTGGTTGGTCAGTCAGTCTGTCTGCCTTCCTGCTTGTCAGTATGTCTGTCAGTCTGTCAGTCAGTCTGGCTGTCAATTAGCAATTTCTCTCTCTCTTCTTCCCTCCCTCTCTCTCACTTTTACATATACCATCATATACACATACATACATCATCCACATATATATATATGTATATTATATATGTATATCATGTATACATACATCATAGTGTCATACTATAGATCCTATATACATTATACATGCATGTATACATTTTAAACTAACAATGATGTTGAGGTAGCCAGGAGTCACCGACCTGGCATCAGGGTCGTGCGGAAGAGGGAGCATCATGCTCTCAAATGCCACGGGGTCTGCTCGTGGGTTAGTGCCACTCTCTGCTGATTTGGTGTCATTTGGTCAACGGAGATATACCCATGGGATACCTGTGCCAAACATGCTCAGCTCCTCCCCCACCAACTGCGTTTGTCCTCTGCAATCCCATGGGAGCTATAACTATTGCCACAGACTGTGTCCAGGGCTGAGGACAAAAAGACAGCTCACTTGCCATCAACAACGGGGCCGGGCTTGAGGATGAGAGAAACCGTGATGAGAACCTGGGCTGTGGTACCACGACAGTGTCGCATTGGCCTCACTTGTGAGCCTTTGAGCTTCTTCATCAGGAAAATGAGATTAAAAACTAGCTGGTGAGGGGCTGGAGAGACGGCTCAGTGGTTAAGCACACTGACTGCTCTTCCAGAGGTCCTGAGTTCAAATCCCAGCAACCACATGGTGGCTCACGACCGAATGTAATGGGATCCGATGTCTTCTGGTGTGTCTGAAGACAGCTACAGTGTGCTCATATACATAAATAAATAATTGTATACACACACACACACACCTATATAGTTAACGTCTTGCAGAGGATCTGAATTTATTTCCCAGCACCTACACGGTGGCCCACAATTTTCTCACTCTAGTTCCAAGGGATCCAACACCCTCTTCTGACCTCCAAGGCCATCAGGCAAACCCATGGTGCACAGATATACATGTAGGCAAAACTCCCACACATAATTCCCTTTTTAACTTGGGGAAACAAAACAAAACAAAACAAAACCCTGGCTGGTGGAATTTTCCTGGAGCCCAGTACTTAGAAGACAGACATAGGGGGTCGTGAGTTTGAGGCCAGCCTGGGCGACTTGGCAAGAATCTGTCACAAGCAAGCAAGCAGAGTTTGGGCTGGGGGTGGAGGGTACAGTAATGTGAAAAACTGTGTTATCTGGCCGAGCCACAGTGTCTGCTTGATGGACACAAAGGTTTATTTTATTTTGACAGGCAAAGCCTCTAGCATTCTCACAGAGAGGAAGTCAGCTGAGGAGTCTGAAGGGTCTGGATCGAATCCTGGTTGTCTCTTTCTTGGCTGTGAAACCCTAGAGAGGTTGTCCTCTTTCGCCACGTGTGCCTACTAACAGTTACTCTTGAACAAGAACTCTAGTTCCCTCCTCACTCACACTCTTCTCTGACCGCCATGTCTAGATGTTGTGTCTCTGGTTCGCCCCTCCTGGACAGGCTGTCCACAGCTATGTGTGACTCGGAGTCCCTGCCCTAGAACTATTTCCCTCCAGTCCTGAGGTACCAGCCAAGCCGCTGTGCCAGCCACAACCAAGGGAGGCCTGACTGGCTGCAGGGGAGCCTTCATGGAGTCAAACTCCATTTCCTTTAGCAGAGGGATCTCTGCCCGGCCGGGCCAGATGCCAGGCCAGAGTGCAGCTGGCAAGAGAGCTGCCGTGGCTGCACCTGCTCCTTGTGCCTCCGTGTGCAGCCGTGCATGGAGCTGGCCTTCTGCTGCCAGGGTCTGGGGCTGCCGACTCTGAAGCCCATTGTGCAAATGGGCAGACCAAAGCTTGGGTTGATAAGACCACCTATGAATGTTGCCAGCATCTGAGGCTGGACTCTTGGGTCTCTTTTAGATCTTCCCTTTGATGCCCTGGGCTTTCCCTTGCTTTTAGGTGCAACTGAAGTATCACTCAAACCTAAAATGTGAGCTTGGGAGAAGGCTCAATCATAAGGTTCTTGGGCAAACATGAGGACCCAAGTTCAACCCCTGGAACTACTGTAAAAAAGATGGATGTGGCAAAGCCCACTGATAACTTCAGAACTGGGCAGATAAAGACAGGAGAATCCCTGGGGGCTCCCTGGCCAGCCAGTCTAACATAATTGGTGGACTCCAGACCAGCAAGAGTCCATGTCTGAACAAAATAAGGTGGATCTGGGCTGCTCTGTTCTCCTTTAATCCCAGCAACCAGAAAGCAGAGATGACAGGATCTCTGCAGGCTTGAGGCCAGTCTGGGCTACAAAGTAAGACTTGTCTCACTCAACCAAAGTAAACAAAAAAACCCTATAAGACACCTGAGGAGTAGATGATATGGTATCTGAGGTTGTCCTCTGACCTACATCTCACACACACTCACACATACACACATATACATATACACACAATGCACAACACATGCACACACATAGACTCACACACATATACACCAACACATACATACATATACACACTCACACATATACACTCATACACATGCACTCACATGTACACATACACTCACACACATACACTCATACACTCACACATACACATACACACTCACACAATACACACTCACACATGCACAATACACATGCACTTATGCACATACATGTACCCACATACTCACATACATGCACACATGCACACATACACACACTCACACATGTACAATACACATGTACCTATGTACACACATGTATTCACACATATTCATACACTACTCACATACACATGTACAATACACATGCACCTATGCACACATGCACTCACACACATATATGTACATACACTCACATATTCATACATGCTCACACACCTTCACACACTCACACTACACATACACACACTCCCACACATATATACACACATGCATACATATTCACACACATATACAAATACATATACACTGACATACTCATATACACAACACATGCCAATATGCTGGTCATTCCTTCAAAATAAGCTTGACTTGACTGAGGATGCTCTCTCCACCTGACTATAGAGGTATTGATCTTCCTGAGCCAATGTAGTGGGCGCATCTTGAGTTTTGCATGGCATGGTCATGCGTCCCTCAATGGCAGGGACACACTGAGAAGTGTGTCCCCAGGCATCCCCAGAGCATCACAGAGTGCACGTACACAAAATAAGCCAGCTGTGAGGTCATGGGTGCCCAGGTCTTCTAGATCACCATAGCATGAGCAATCTGTGGTTGACTGAAGAATCGGGACCACAGGAATGGAAGGTCCTGGGTGTCTCAGGTGTCACTTTTCTGGGCTCTCCCCTCACCCACTGTGGTAGGCATCTGTGCTCAAGGCGAGCTTCTTGGCTTGTGGCCTCTGCTGACTTTCTGCCAGATCCCAGGACATGGCCACCTGGCTGCTTTCCAAAGCGCAGCAGCCGCTTGCAGTGGTCCTGTTGGGACTGAGCGGCCTTGCATTATTTGAGTCACCTTGCAGGATATGCATTATGGTTCTCTCGTGACTCTCCAGGGCTGGGCAGCTCCTGGGCTACAGGGTCCTGCACAGCCTGGGAGCCTTATGGGGTATTAGCCTTACAAACATGTCTGTGGCCCGGGAGGCAGGGGCCCTGGCAACCAACCAGCTAGAGACACCTGTCTTCCTGTTAAAGGCTGGAGCTGGAGTCCTTCCAGGGCCCCTGCTGACTCCATCCCTCTGTGCTCTGGCTTATGCTCTCGTTCTTGGTATTTAAAGTAAAAAATAAGAAGGTTCCCCCCCTCCCTTACTGTTCAAACATTTGACATTTTCTGTTGAAGCACAAGGCTCTTGGTGTTATATATTCTGTTGCAGACATGCAAAAGTATCTCAAAGAACTCAATGCCAATCTTTGACTCTGGTCTTTGTCTTCTCCCTTGCCCAGGGAGATCAGGTAGCAGGCTCCCTTCCTCCTGTGGAAAGGTGGGCCAAACAAGGTCCCAGGGGCTGCATGCAAACATGGCGACAGCAATCCAAGTTGGTTATAATCCACATGAATAAGAAAACACGGGCTAGGCATCTCAGAGCTGCTGAGCTCTCCTATCTGGGCCCACTTTACAAGAGGGGCTGTCTGTCTGTCTGTCTGTCTGTCTGTCTGTCTGTCTGTCTGTCTATTGCCACAGCGCCTTCCACTGCCACCAGCACACCATGAGACCGCTTCACACTCTTCAGAGTCCTGGTGCCAACTCCCTGTTCATCCTCTTGAGCATCCATTTCTCCTTTGCTTCCTCTCCCCTCTCTCCCTTTCCCCTCTCTCCTCCTCCTCTCCCTCCTCTCCTCCCCTTCTTGTCCATTTCCCCTCTCTTTCTTCCTACCTTTCCTCCACTCCCCCTCCCTCTTCTCCACCATCTCTCCCTTCTTTCTCTCTTCCTTTTAAAGCTAACTTAGTCTTACTTTTCATGGTATTCATGCTATTGTCATGGTATTTGCGTGTGCCACATCAACACACTGAGCTGATATGTCACGACCCATGACTGACTAGCCTAATATCCTCCAGCCTTTGTTTCAAAAGCTCTTTGTTTTAGAAGCTTTGTTTCAGAAACTTCTTTGTTTTAGAAGCTCTCAGAATCCTCTGTACAGATATTGAAAGTATTCAATGAATGGTTGTCAACCACAGTTGCCCTACTGTGTGCAGAGATCAAAATTGAGTCCTCTTATTCAACTGTGCTGTTAATCCATTCACCATCATGTTGGCAAGCTCCCCACCCCCATGCCCAATGAGCATGACATTGTGCAGTGGTAGGAGTGTGGAAACGTGTATGTGAGTGGAACATCTGTGTGTGAGTGGAGCATGTGTGTGTGAGTTGAGCATATATGTGTGAGAGGAACATGTATGTGTGACTGAGTGAAACGTATGTGTGTGAGTGGAACGTGTGTGTGAGTAGAGAATATGTGTGTGAGTGGAGCATATGTGTGTGAGTGGAACATGAGTAAGTGAGTGAGTGAGTGAGTGGAGCATGTGCATGTGTGAGTGAAACATGTGTGTGTGAGTGGAACAACTGTGTGTGAGTGGAACATGTGTGTGTGAGTGGAACATGTGTGTGTGAGTGGAACAACTGTGTGTGAGTGAAACATATGTGTGTGAGTGGAACATGTGTGTGTGAGAGAAGAACATGTATGTGTGAGTGAGTGAAATGTGTGTGTGTAAGTGGAACGTGTGGATGAGTGGAGAATGTGTGTGTGTGAGTGGAACATATGTGTGAGTGGAGCATGCGTGTATGAGTGAGCAGAACATGTTTGAGTGAGTGGAACATGTGTGTGTGTGAGTGGAACATGTGTGTATGTAGGTAGAGCATTATGTGAGTGTGCAGCATGTGTGTGTGAGTGAGTGGAGTTTGTGTGTATGAATGAGTGGAAGATGTGTGTGTGTGAGTGAATGGAACATGTGTGTAAGTGGAACATGTGTGTGTGAGTGAGTGGAGCGTGTGTGTGAGTGGAGGTTATTACATGTGCTGACTCTTCGGGGACTCCTGGAACTCACAGAAATCAGGCAGAGGACAGTGGTACCAGTTCCCATGACTTCCTGTCTCCATGACAACTTGGCCAGCACCTGTATACCTGCATTCTATTCTGGGTGTGAAACAAGACAGTCAGGTAGGTGGGAAGTTGATCAAAGAATGGGGACTTTTCTGTCTGTACACAGATATGTGCATGCACATGAGTTTGTGTGTGTTTGTAGGTGAGTGTGCATGTGTGTGCTGGTACATGTGCCCATGTGTGTGGGTACATATGGATGTATGTGTGCTGGTGCATAAGTGTATGCTCATATAATATATGTGCATGTGCTTGTGTGTGTTTGTGTGTGTGTGCTGGTACATGTGACTGATGGGTATGCATGTGTGCATATTTTTGTGGAAACAGGAAGGCAGTCTTCGGTATTGCTCCCTAGGGGACATAACCATAACCCCTTTTTTCAGTTGGCCGACACCCGCTGATGTGTTGAGCTGTTAGGGGCCCTCAAGCTTCAAGGATTCTCCCATGTCTCCCTTCCCAGTTCTGGGATAACGAACACGCCTCTGTGTTGTGGATTTGGTTTGATGTTTGCATTGTGGGTTCCCAGAGTGCTCGGGAATTCGCATGTCTGCATGTAGGATGTGGCAGGTCCCTGCCCCACTTTGCTCTAGTCAGTAGATGGAGTTGCTGGCAGCTGGCAGCTGGGAAGGGAGACAGGGAGGACTTGAGGTTCCGAGAGCACAAAGGAAAACGGCTATGCCAGAGAGAATCAGAAAGATCAGGCCTGAAGAGTGAAGGACAGAGAGACAGCCACCATGTAAGAGTCGGGGGTCATGGCCCTGGAGGGCCTCAGCTGGGCCAGCCAGGATGGAATATAGGATTTAGTAAGAAATAATTCAGGACTATTGGAGGGGAGAGTGTGTTGGCTATGTAGAAGTTTGGGAGTGGCCAGTCATTGTGTTGTTTAAGGCATATTATAAGGCTGTGTGTGTGTGTGTGTGTGTGTGTGTGTGTGTGTGTGTGTGTATGTGTGTGTGTGTGTGTGTGTCATTCAAGAATCAAGAGCAATGGGGTGGATAGAGAGGAAGTCGCTGCCTGCTCTGTTGCCTAGAGTGGATTAAAATACTACCCAATACCTCTATGCCTAGATGTTCAAATGAGGGTTCTAGGAACCAGCTCAGGTCTTTGTTCTTGCAAGGCAGCGAGAAACCATTGAGCCCTAGACTGCACCTCAGCCCGTAGCCTGCAGTATCTCCAAGTCAAGATGTTGGCGAATGTTTACTGAAAAGCCCATCCTCCATTGCCAGGTCCTGGAGTAGTGATGACAAAGTGGTAAATATGAGGGAGAGGCTGTTCCATGCACACATTCCAGCCTAGCCATTCATTCATTAGGTTTTTGCTCCTGCCCCAATGAGGCAGATAGACACTGAGGCTACCATCACAAATGACACAGGCTGTTCATCCATCCTTGGTAGGTGGCCACTGAGCATCCACTGCATGTTGTGGCCCCTGAGCACCCACTGTGTCTTGGACCATCTAGCACACCCTTCCCACCTCCCATGCCTGCTCACACATGTCATACTGGTCTCTGACTGGGGACATTGAAGACAGACACAGCCTCTGTTCTTGACTATCTCACAAAGCCATTCCTGTGGGGCAGTAGGAGCGAGTGAGTGGGGAGGGGGAACTTTGGAGAATGGAGACATGAATAGAGAGATCACTGCAGTAGTGGAGAGACAGGTTCTGCCCCATCCCCAACCAGGGGCCATCACACCAGGAGGCACAAGGGAAGCTACATCCCCCAGCTACCTGGGGCTGGGCTTCAGGGCCTTCCTCACAAGCAGACTTCCTTCTCCCTCCACGGCCCATGGCCGTGTGTGTGTGTGTGTGTGTGTGTGTGTGTGTGTGTGTGTGTGTGTGTATGTGGGTTTCCAGGAACCGTGGCTCCTAAGGGAGTCCAGTACCTTTCCCTGGTTGTTGTCCTCTCTGGCCCGAGGCAGCTCTTCTCTCCCTGAGCCATTCCGCCACAGTATGATACAAGGCTGTTTCCACTTGGAAGGTGCCGTCAGGATAGATACCCTCCATCACCCCCCTCGGCATCCTGGAGTTGACATCTGGCCTAGGGGCCCGTGCATCCCAGCCAGCTTGTCAGCACAGTCTCCCTCTAGACTACTGTACATAACCAGCCATGCAGCACCTCCCTGATGGCAGCAGCTCTGTGGCCTGCACTCCTGCAGGGCTCCCGCTCTGGGCCACCTCTTGGGGATTCATTCCACAGTTTACCACTCTTGCTGGAGATGGAACCAACTCGTGGTGAATCAAGGTGCTGTTCATTACAGAGAAAGGATGGGGCAGGAAGGGGAGGGAAAGGAGAAAGAGAGAGGAGGGTGTGGAAGGAAGTGGATGGAGGGGAAGAGGGGGAGGGAGGAGGAAGGGAGGGGGAGAGAGGGAGAGAGAGACTGTAGCTTTCAATAAAATAGGCTTTTAGTCTTTTAGCCAAGAGGGCGGGTTGTAGTGAACAGTGTATAAAGCTTACGGAGCCCACCAGAGACGGCCCCTCAGATACAGTCTATGGCCGATCACAAGACTTGACTTACTCCATCAGGGAACAAGAGGGAAGCCATTTGGGAATTCACTCAGGGGTTTGGGGACCCAAGTATAGCCGTGAGCTTTTAAACCATGGGGCTTTTAAAGGCAAAACTCACATCCTTGTGTCTCACTTGGCAGCTGCAGGGGGAGAACTGTGTAAACAGGCAGTTTAACAGGCGCTAAGTTAGCTGGAGCATTTTGGCCCTGAGTCCTAGAATAGAATTGGGTAATTTTCCATGGGATTCTCCATCAAAGAGATCAAATTAAGCCTGAAACGGCCCCAGCAAGAATACAAGATGAGCACAAACCTAACCCTGTGGCAGAGTTTCTGCTATTTGCTTAAAAGGCCACTTGGGTTCCAGCCCTGGGAGAGAGATTGTCTGGAGCAGAGGCCAACGAGGGCACCAGGCTGAGGCAGAGCTAGGACCAGTCAGTGACTCAGTCAAATCCACGCACAGTCCCTGTCTGTCCCTCCCTACCTCTTGTCCTCTGTCCATCTGTCTATCTGTATTTACTGACTATTTTTGTCCTCTTGGGCACCGTAGCCCACTAACAATCAGAGGCAAAGGCTCCCACCTTCGTAAATCCTACAGCACCGGAGAGAGGGAGTAAATTATAAATTACCCAACTGCTAGGCATGGTGACACACCCCTGTCACCCCAACTTGTAGGAGGCTGAGGCAGGATGATCTAAAGCTATCCTGGGATACAGCAAAGCAACTTAATGAGACCTTGTCTGCAAACAAAGAGAAAAGGGACACAGAGTGTAGCTCAGTGTGCAGGAGAGGAGTGTGCGGTGTGCAGTTGCACAGAATGTGAGAGGCCGTGGATTCTAGGCCCAGCACAACATTAGAGAGGAGGACTCAAAACAGTTAGCGCTGGCCTCAAAGGGGAGAGAGTGTACACAGTGTGCACTGTGGCGTGCAAAGCCAGTGAAACTGAGCAACTGGAGCAAGATACGTGGCATTTGACTCCCTGGGGTCAGGGTCCCAGGGATGCGGAGATGGAGAAGGTGGCCAGGCCAGGGGCAGTGGGACAGAAAGATGCTATTTAGTTGTTAAGGAGCATTCATTTGCAAGACAAAGACAGGGTAGGAATGAGCCCCCCCCCAAAAAAAAAA